>APFE030325129.1:65624-85807 GCA_000404065.3 Pinus taeda
AAAATAATTATTATAGGTTAATTGTAAGACTAATTAATAAAAAAAATAAAGCTAACTGAATAATATGTTAAATATTAATTTCTTAATAAAAAGAATAAATAAACAATTTTAGATTATTATGTTCTTTTCATTTTTCTAAATCAAATAAAAAAATTAACAAAAATTAGTTACAAATATAACCATAATAACAATCGACATACCAATAAAAACCAATTGCAAGGATACATTAGGCATTCAGAATGAGTAACATTATGGAGCGAGCAACCGACCTAAACAACCTCTTAAGAGCAAATTAAAGTTTTAAATGATAGCAATATGAAGATGATAAACATAAAAAATACAAAGGGAGAAGCTGACTTGGGTCTCAAAAGAAACATTCCACAGAGCAAACACATAGGGTATGATTTTATAAATCAATAAACCTCGAAGAAAACAACGACTACTTACCGAGAAGAAGTTCAAGAAAACCAGTCACACAGAAATACCTCACGTGTGACTCTTATAGAGTTATCCATAAAAGACAAAAATAGGGACCCATTAACCAGACAAATCAATTACTACCATCCCTCTCTGACACGCCGCACACTTTTCACATCCCACCATTTCCATTAGCAAAATTCATTTCAAGATATTCCATATTTACTACCCATGCCACAGGAGAGGTGGTGAAACGATGGCCTGCACGAGCGAGATGACAATTGGAAAATCAATCAAAAACTGAAGAGACATTCTGAATGAAGGAAATCAAGTGGCAATGATGGCGCATTTAATTCCAATTCTATAAAAATCAAAGAGTGCCTGGGTTGTTAAAAATATTTCCTGAAATTCCAACTAACATTTCTAGTGACTTGGAAAATATCACCGATAATCCTAGCCCTGTAATTTATGATTCTAAGATCTTAGATTACCATTGAAAAAAATAATTTCGGGACAATTTCTCTATGGCAAAGAAGAGGTCAGAACTGAAGAAGAAGAAGTCACAGTGGAGCCCCAAAGCAAAGCACATTTCAACCTTATTGGTAAAATGGAGCTAGAGATTCACATGCACAATATCAAGCAGGTGAAGGTTAACAATTCTGTGTGGGAGAAGCACTTTGAAGCCTACCTTAAGTGCTCCAAGATAGGAGACTAGTGGAACGCTCATACAAACCTCTTAGAAAAAGTTGAAATCTAAGACATTTTGGGTGCCCCATTAGTTTCAGACCTCCAAGGTATGAAAGAGAAGGCCACCAAATACCTAGTAAGTAGGTACCACAATGGAAAGCTATGGCTAGATCAAACACATTTTATTTATGATATTACTATTCATTTGATAATTGGAATTCCCTACAAAGGAACCAAGGTACTGAACACAGTTGATGTAAATGACTGGCTCACGAAGCTCATCAGAGGAGCATCTAGGAAGAATTCATGAGGTTTGGTCATCAGTCAAGTCCAAGACCCTGTGACTAAATGGATATGAACAATTGTCTCCTTATGTCTTACCTCATCAAGTCGAGCCTCGGATATCAAGCTCACAATTCTTGAAGCCATTGGTGAAATAGCAAAGTCTGGAATTCAATATAATTGGGTAGATCGTGTCGCTAATCTCATTAAATCCAACTTCTACAATTGTCAAAATTTTGGTAAGGCTATTCGTTTCCCTCTATGTTAATCTAGATAGTTATTAGGTCAAACCCACTAGTCGGGGAAGCATACTTCACAAAGAAAGACACACCTCTTATGTTTAATTTCATACTATTTTCTAGTACCTGGTTGGGGAAACCCCAGTCTATAGGCCCTAGTGAAATTTTCAGGAATTTTCTACTATATATTAGAACTGTCTCTCATAAATGGAGAGTGCCTCAACACATTCGTCAAGACCTCCCCCAATGTTCACATATTGAACCTTTCCTAGATGGTATCAAAGTCTAGTATAACAATTCACCTCAGGTCGATCCCCGGGAACTCCCTTATCAACCCACTATCGACCAAATATTTGATGAATTAAGTTGTTAATCGAACACCAACTACATGATTCCACCTACAATATTTTAACCATCCCATGACATCATCACCCCCTTAAGAGATGTCGAAGTTGAAGAGGAAGTCCAGATTGTTATGTACCTGCAACCTTTCAAAGTTGACAAGTCGGTAGCCTTCCTTGATTCCTCTAATAAGTATTTTTGTAAAGATTCCATCAACCCTAAGTCCACTCCATTGAAAGCGAATTCATCCCAATGGAAAAAGGTTCTTAAGAAAATTAAACTAAATTATCCTAAGAAGCAACAACAATTGGAAGAGGTCATTAAACAATTGCAGCCCGAAGAGAAAATAGCAAAAAAAACCTTACAAGCCTAGATCTTCCTCCATCAATATGCAAATCTGTGATGCCTTAGAAAATTCCAAAGGCGTTCTCACTAAGTGTATCCAGATAAAAATGGATGAAGTACTTCATAAAGGTAAGCATAATGGCGGCTCTTCTTCATAATAGTGTCAACTTAATGGTACTACAGACCAATCATAGAATCAAATAGGCAAGTTTGCTATAGTCGCAAAGATTGATTTAACAAAGGATACTATTGTCCACTCGTCAACTCCTAATTTAAAAGAACAAAACCAATCTGGCCTAGAGCAGTTTGAAGAGGAACACTCTAGAGAAGAGAAAACTGACAAAGAACACTTTAAAAAGGAGCATCCTTATGAAGAGAAGTCAAAAATAGAACAATCCAATAAAGAACAGTCTAAGAGACACTAGTCAGAACAAAACTAGTCGAAGCGCACTCAGTCAAGGAAATACCAATCAGAGGAAAATGATTAAGAACTAAATCAGTCAGATATTTAGAATAATTCAAAGTATAACTCCAAAGATAATTCATCTGACATAACTCAATCTGACAAAATTATCAAATACTAAAATTGGCATACCATAGGTACTTCTACTAGGTGTCAGAAAGAGAAACAAAATGAAGTGTATGTCATCAATACAATAGTTACAAACAATCCAAGTACCACATCCATCCTAACTATTCAAACAACTGCAAAACCAACTACAACATTCATTCCAGCAACTAAAGAGAAAAATAAGCCTATTGATATTACTACCAAATATTCTGAAGGAAATTAATCAACTAATGAAATACTAATAAAATAAACAACATATATATACACAAGTCAAACATGGTGGAAAAGGCCAGAGACTCACTGTATTATATTCCTCACACTCTCAATGTAATGTACAAATAATGTTTATGATACTCATATAAATACATGAGGAAGTTTGTCTCAAGATAATATGTCTATCTTGGACACTATGGTTGAGAAAATATCTCAACCAAACACTAATCTATGAGCCTAACTAGTTGGAGAGAATCTCTCAACCAACTAGGCCTAAACTGACTCCTAACCATGAGGAACAAACTCAATCTAGAAAGGTAGGAATAAATCCTAACTTTCATTATTTAATTAATTTAATATTTTGGACTTATTATTGTTTTTAATGTGTGAGTGAGGTTAACATTCTCCCCCTCAATGATAAGTCCAAAGTAAGAACCTAGTACCATCTCCAAGTCCTCATGCTAAAACTGTTGATCCTTAAAAACACTGCCTGAAAAACCGCCAAAGCTGGATGCTGAAAAACCTCCAATATGAAGAGAACATGAATCATCTGCAAGTTTGATTCATCTCTAAAACGACTCCACCATGTGCCAAGCTGCAAAAGTATCCATTTTTCCTTCAATCAGCATCCTTTTTCCACTGACAAAATGTTGATGATGCCCACTGGAAAATTTTCTTTGTCCACTGAAAAAATGTTGATGATGCCCACTGGCAAATTTTCTTTGTCCACTGATAAAATATTGAGAACACCCATTGACAAATTTGTTGATGTCAAAACTAGTCACTGTGGTTTGTTGAAAACTGCTCACTGTTGCTTTTGTTGTTGAATGCCCACTCGTGAATTTTTTGATGTGAAACTGCCCACTGGCTAATTGACATTGATGATGGAAAAAAATGTTAATCACCCACTGGCGAATTTGTTAATGATGCCCACCGGCTAATGAGGATGCCCACTGGCTGCTTTTTCTAATGTTGTCAAGACTTTCAGTCTTACAACCGCCTTCAATTCCATTATCATTTCCCCCCTTTGTCAGCTAAAAGGAGAGACAATCATTTGCACTTGATTTCTAAAATTCCCCCCTATAGGTGTAGGAGAGTTTCACCATCTTCATTTTACTGTAGAATTGGTCTTCATGTGAGACTGAATCCTTCGGTAACACATAGACAATTGTTTGACTGTAGATGACCACTTCCAAGGATCAATCCATGCGTAATTGATCTTCACTCTGGGTGGTTGATTTCACTTGTAACATCTTTCATATGAATGATTTTTCTTGCCACAATGGTGACAAGGATGGAGGTCAAAGCATTGACTCTCCATATGGCCATTTCATTTACAATGGTTACACTTAAACATATTCTGATCACTCTCTAGAAAACTAGCACTTACAAACTGAATTGGTATTGAGAAATATGGAACAAACAAAGTGTTTTCTTTGTTGTATCCTAGGCCATGTCAATCTTTGTTGAAGGAGATTTATTCCCAAGGTCTGATCACCTTCTTGGAAAGACTATCCTATTGTTGTTCTTCATACTTGTTGTTGCTGCTGACATCTTGTCCTTGATTTATTAAACCTTCTATGTCACACTGGGCATCAATCATTAACGGTTTATTGGTTTGACATGTTGCATCAAATTGATGACTTTGATCTTTGGTACTACTTGTTGCATCATTAAGTAGTACAACTGGTTGGATAATATCACTTGTGTCGCAACTGACATCAATCTGTTTGATTAGTTCATTTGTTTCACAACTTATATCAACTTGCTTGATTAGATCATCTGTGTTGCAACCTTCATTCATATGTTGAATAATATCACTTGTATCACAACTTTCATCTGTTGTTGTGATGAGGTCTTCTGTGTCACAACTTGCATTTGTCTCCTCTACACATTGTGCATCAAGTAAATCTTGTTTTTCACTTAACTTAATTTGAAGTGCATGAATGAGTTTTTCTTTCACTTCGAGCTCAATTTGAAAGTCTTTTGCTGCTTCTAATGTATCGGTCATTTGATTGATTAAGGTTTGATTCTCCTTCAAATTCCATTCCAGTATTTCAACTTTGTTCTATAACTCATGATTGCAATCTTGCAAATCTTTAATCTCCAGTTCTACACATTGAAGACATTTTCCTCCTTTACCCATTATGACTTTTGACACGCTCGCTTGTACTGGCTCGCTTGCTTGCTTGATTTTTCTTGATTCTTGCTTGTAATGCTTGCAGGATTTGAAGATCTCGCTCGCTTGAATTCTTAAACTTGTGTGCCTAATTTAGTTTATCAATGGAATGTTTGAACTCACGCTCGCTGACTTTTGTACTAGAATGAGGGTTTCGAATACCACCAAAAATGCACCCAATGTTTACAATGACAAGTTCAAATGATATTGACTCACTTGAAGATAATTGACTCACTTAATTGACTTAGTTGAGGAGAATCGACTCACATAATTGACTCGGTTGAGGAGAATTGACTCACTTTACCTCCTTTAAATTCACAATTTGGGTGTCGGTTTCTACCGAGAATGCACCTTTACAATTCAACTCAATTTTATTTGAATTTGTTTACAATTTAACTTACAAATTATGATTTTTCAAGTTACATAATGACCAATTGTCATTGAATGTTCATGTAGTCTTTTGAAATGCATGATTTTGTAGTTGCATTAACTTGATTTCCTTGCGTGAATTTGCTTGTTGATGTAGAATGTTGATGTTGCCAACTTTGATTATGTGTTGTAGTTGTGCAAATGCATGTGATTGTTTGTGCTTGATTGAATGCTCATTGCAACTTCTTAATTTCAGGTGCTTTGTTTAATGTTCTTGTTTCATTCACTTGCTTTAGACTCATTGTGTGTGTTAGATAAGATAATTGTAGTGTCAAAACTAGACACAAAAAATAAGCAACATCAAGATTCATTCACTACACAAGGTGTTCCTAAGATCCCCTTATTCTATTTCGGGCGGATCCAGAACACTTCAACACCACAAAAATTATGTCTTTATTAAGTATTTGAGTACATCAACCTTTCATCTTTACAACATATTCATTGAAACTTCTCAAGAACAAAGTTTTAGAACTCCGTGGAGGTAAATTGTCTTCAAAAGACTGGATGTTCACTAACTCAATTTCTCTCAAAATCTCTGTCAAAGTGAAATATTAATTTGGATTACAAAAATGACTTTCTCTCAAATAAATTCACTTATCGCTCCAAATACAAAACACTTATCACTCCAAAATTACAAAAATTAATTTCACCTTATTACTCCACAAAATCACACCTTTGCTTTCCAGATAATTAAAAATTTTATTTTTCGCTAAATTTCAACTCCATTTCCTATGATAAACACTGATCTCATACAAAATACTACACCTTATTACACGTCCATGATCATCCTTTTTTAAAGTTCCATTAAGATAAATTCACTTTAAAAAGTGAGATAACCTTTATGATACCCCTTTTTTAAAAATATGAAGCCCCTTTTTAAATAAGAGAATTAAAAAGTGAATTCAAGTTTATGGAGTCACTAGAAAAAGTGAACGAATCTCCCTCTTTTTGAAAGGTCAAAGCACACTTTAAACAATTCATAAAGCACACCTTTAAAAATATTCTTTGGAGAAGTGGCTCAACGCTAGACTTTTTAAATGTCTACTTCCTCAATGCTAGTTCATTGATACATTCATGTTGCAGAAGTCTAGGAAGCAAAAAAATAATCCGGCATGGTATTGTCTTTCACGCAGGTCCTGTCCACGCATAGTCATCACTTTTGCATTGGATCATTCACACTAGTCTCTAAATGTTGTTGGCACCCTTAGGAGTTGAACTTGTTACATGGTGTATTGAACTCAGCTCTTAGTGAAGTAATACTCGATCCAGCAAAGGGAAAGAGTCACCACGACCTTCACACCAGCTCTCGACTAACTCGACTCCTCCAAAATAAGTTTCTATAGGCATATGTATGGCTTCAGAAAAGACGTCACTACAGTCATATAAACACAACCTCAGTGAGATAAATGTTGCTACAGGCATATGATCACAGCCTCTAGAGAAGTTGCTACAGGCATGTATAAATTCGGCCTCAAAAGAGAAGTTCTAATCTAAAGTATGGACTTGACAGCAATATGATATTACAATAAATTACTAGGAAATAGGACAAGAAAACCTTCACCATAAGACTGATTTCATCCTCCTTGTAGGGATGTTTTAGCACTATGGATTTCACCCTTAAGTTAATAAGTCTTCTACAGCAAACCAAGTTACCCAATGGATGTTATTCTGGGGTGGATTACTAGTCACAAAGGGTATTCGACCCTCTCCTTATAATGAACAGATTCAACCTTAAAGAATTGCATCAGATGCTAAGGAAATGCATCCCGACCTCCTGGTTATTGGAGAAATGACACTGAAACCCTTGATCCTCTTTGGAAGAACTACCAAAACCTCATACTGTATTGATCGATCTCCATAATGGCTACTAGATTTGTTCTTCAGGACTTAGAAGAAGTTGGATATTCGGCCTCTAGATATTTGTTCCTCCTTTGACACTAAGTAAGAGCACTCGACATCTTGATTCCATTTGCAACTTGTCTTTATTGGTTTCTGCCTTGGGGATTTGATCACAATACGAGAAAATGGCCTCCTAATTCTTTCCAAATACTTTTCAAATCCCATCAACTGTGTGGTTACTCGTACTTGCATCTCCAAGCATCACTTTCTTACAAAAAATAGATTCAAAATCGGATCTTAATGGTATAGTGACATTCCACAATTCCACGATGGTCACTTCTTCCAATCACGCAGCTACTCATGCAATTTCCCAATGATGGTGGATCTTGACCAGTCCTCAAGCAATAAGAAAATAAATTGATCTGAACCTTGTTGGCTCTGATACCACATGACGGAAATTAATCAACTAATAAAACACTAATAAAATAAACAGCATATATATATGCAAGTCAAACATGGCAGAAAAGGCCAGAGCCTCACTGTATTATATTCCTCACACTCTTAATGTAATGTACAAATAATGTTTATGATACACATATAAATACATGAGGAAATTTGTTTCAAGATAGTACGTCTATCTTGGACACTATGGTTGAGCAAATATCTCAACCAAATACTAATCTAGGAGCCTAACTAATTGGAGAGAATCTCTCAACCAACTAGGCCTAAACTGACTCCTAACCATGAGGAACAAAGTCAATCTAGAAAGGTAGGAATAAATCCTAACTTTCATGATTTAATTAATTTAATATTTTTGGACTTATTATTGTTTTTAATGTGAGAGTGAGGCTAACATATTCTGACATTAAAATTTCTAGTGATAAACAACTCTTTCAAGTTATTGAACAGTCTATTAAATTTTCCAAGAAGCAGCTGCAAAAGAGAAAGAAAAATATTGACAAGCTTCAACGGTTACAAGAACGAGAAAGGGAGAGTTGGTTAGTGTGTCAAAGTGAGGCAACATAAAAATTAAACATACCAACTTCAACCAAGATTGAGGATCATCTCATTGTTTTCTAGCAGATGGTAGACCGAATGATCAATTAGAATGTCCAACTTCAGGCACAAGTGTCAGATTTTCAAACCCAACCCACAATTGTTACAAATCCTAGTTTCACACAAGCTCTGTAGAAATTCTATGGTAGGTTTTTAGCAGCAAAAAAAAAAGTTTATAAGACATACTGGATAGAGGATTTTCTATTTCTACTACATTAAATAGTTTTCCTACCTATATGGCTTATATTCATTCAAAGATAGGGGCTCGAGAGATGCTTATTAGAGATCTATTGACTAGACAATCTTCAGATCGTAGATTCTAGCAGATAATTAACACCCAAATAGAACAAGAAAGGGAAACCTACTCACAGCTCATACAACAATATTTTCAATGGTTATGTGAATGGAATCAGTCTCAACATGAAGCTTCAAATGCATCTGAATTCCTGCAACAAATTTTTCAGCAAGTTGTGAGTATTGAAGGAGCCAAGCCTTTTAGTCAGAGGATAGCAGACCACACATTTGTGGAAGAAAATGTACAATATTTGATTGATCTTATAGACTCCAGTGTGAAGGCTAGAGTGGTTGTAAGAGAATGGTCGATCTTTGATGAACATTTGCAGATTCTTGCCTCAGTAATCTACCAGACTGCTTTCCAAGGCATAGTTCCAACACCATGAACACGTTCAGCCTTGCCACATCCCCAATGACCTACCCATCAGTTCTACACACCCAGTGTTTCAACATTGGCATTCCACTTCAAAATAACAATATTGTGAAGAGGAAGTCGACAAAGCAATGAACCATACCTCTCAACTAGCTTTAGAGGTTCTGACCGTAGCAATAGAGGCACATGGTACTAATTCACCAGTTGTCTTAATTTAAGTTTTCTTCATTGTAATACTTATCTTTTGAAGCTATATACTTTCATATGTAAAGAGTCATTTTGTATTTGGTCTTTCTGTTTTACTCTAAATCTCCCCTTCTTTGAGACAAAGAAGACTTCGAGGATTTGGGAGATGTTGGAGGAGCTAGTTAGGTTAACGGACTAGTCAGATGGAAAAAGGGCTAGTCAGCCCTGCCAACTAGCCCCAGCCAAGTTGGCAGTCTGTAATGTGATGTAAGGTTAACTAATGGAAGTTTAAGTAGCATAATCAGTTGGACAGTTAGACCTATATATATATATATTTATATATATATATATAGTTATAGATATATATATATATATATAACAATGTAACAGGCTAGTTCGATACATAATAAAGAAAATATCTCAGTGTGTCTTGGTTATCTCTGCATTACTATATTTCTTGTATCTTTATTTTCTTACTGTCTAATTTCTTGAAGTCTGTCTACTGGTAACAATGTATGCTTCTCGCTAGATTAAAACAATGTATCAACAACACTCCCTCTCAATGAGAGGGGCACACTCCACAAGTCCAAGCTTGTCCCTGAAATAAATAAACTTCTCTCTGGATAGAGGCTTCATAAGAATATCAGTTATCTGCTCATTAATGGAGATATATTGGAGCTTTACAGCTCCCATCTGTAACATGTCTTGAATGAAGTGGTACTTGATCCCAAAGTGCTTCGAATTGTCATCATGGTCATCACCTACACTCAATCAAGATGATCCTCCAAGTAGCCTTACAAGCCATATTGCTTCTCAACTTGTTAAACAGGCTGCAATATACTCAATCATAAAAGATGTCTACATCTACTTCATCCAATGAAATCATAACAGAGCCCAAATCAAAGCAATATCTTGATAAAATATTTCTATATTTAGCACTCTGTTGCAACCTCAAAATTCTGTTGTCGAAACATGAGGGATAACCACCCAGTCAAGACCTTAAGACAACTCATTTTCTCTTTAAAGTGGTGGCTCCAACTGGGGATAATGGGACCAGTTTCCTAGTGTGGGTTTTAAGATGAGATTGGGTGGTTCATGAGTGCTTTACAACAAAATAATCTTAATCTAAGTGACCTATTCTATAATTCAATTTCTCTAACTAACTTATTCCAATATAAACCCGGGTGTTCCTGTGTGGTATGCGATCTACAAAGATATATGTTTAACATGTGATAATAAAGATTGAACACAACTAAACAGAGATAATAACGTAAAAGATAATTCCTTTAACTAAATAGCTAGTCAAAGGAATTTATAAAATATATCACATATATGATGAGTTATATATGAAAATCACAACTTCAACTAGGCATCATACAAAAGTAAAATTAACGCTTAACAAAAGCAATAAGTCTCACATATAATTCATGAAAGTAAAGTTTTGCCACTAATTAAATGTAAACAAAATTAATCATGCATGATAATAGTACCATATGTGTGAAGTCCTGCTCATTTAACAAATGACATAGACCAACTTCTTTCTTCAAATCAAATTGTCTCCCAAGAATACAAAAGTGCATCAACAAAGGAAAGTAGTCTAATATCTAAAAGAAATGATCATGTTCCATAATTCCACCAAAGCATTCACAAACTTACAATAGTGTATTCTTTACAAATGTTTTTGATAAAATTCTAGACCCTTCTCTAAATGCATGAGAAGGGCATAACTACTATTCTAACTAAATGTGCAAAAATAGATTATACAAAATTTGAGGAGGTTTCAAACAATCTTCCTCCTAACTAGGTAACTAACTCCAAAAATAAAGAGAGGCTAAATAAACAAAACTAAGAGGATGACTTGCTGTCTGCCAGCTTGTCCTTTAAATTGCAAATATTGGTCATCGGTTGAATTTGAGGAGGTGCCCCGAAATGAGTCCTAACCTGTCTTGTGAAGATCGCATCGATGAGTAGTGGTAGCATCCTTTGAGTCATATGAATGGAACAGTTGAGAGTCATAATATGGCTATGTGGCTTAATAAGATAATGCCAATAGGACTCCCAGTTGGTCGAGTTCAGTTTTATAATTTCCTTTCTTTGACTCCCCGCCTTTTCTTGCCGGTCTTTATACAAAGCAGTTAAATCAGGCATTCTTTAATGAGATTGGTGGCGAATAGGATGTGATTCACTGCTTTGATGATATTCTTTGATACTCCAGTTGCCCTTACGACTGCTAGCTCGACTTGTTTAATTCTGGCATCCCAATATGTGAAGAGAATGTCTTTATGAGTTTCCTCAATCTCGAGTAGATTGGCTTTACTTCCATCTTGTTTTTCTTGTCATTCGATGAACTTAGAGATTCTAGTGTTTAAATCGTTAAAATCCATTCTCTGGTCAATATCCTTATCTGTCAGCCGGTCGCTAGTAGTCAGATAGGGAGTAATGTGTGACATCTTCTGGCAGAAATACTTTTGTTGTTTCACCATAAGGGAATTTAATTCCACGGCCTCTTTAATGAACTCCTCGGTAGTGGGAACATCCTTGTATCTTTCCATGGATTGTTGCATTTCCTGGAGTTGCATATTTTTGGCCGATATATCAGCTTCATGGCTTACTTTCAAGACCTCCATGTGTTGCTGCAATTGTGCCAGTTGCTCAGCCACCTGCCTGTTTGCGCTTGCTTTCTCTGTCTCAAGCTCTTGTTCGAGCTGCGCAATTCTCTTCGCTTTCTCCCTTAGTAAAGTAGAGACCTCGATAGCCTTGTCCAAAGTGGCCGATGCATATGCTCCTGTGAACTGTGATAATCTAGTCAAGTTCTCGGCCGGATCGAAAGGAATGTCCTTCCAATTGGTTCGTTTCTAGGTGGGAATTCAGGTGTATATACCCTTCTCCTTTTTCTCTACCTTCTAACTACAGATTTGTGAAGAGGGCTACAGAACACATCAAGTGGAGGTATTTAAGTTACTTTCAGAACAATTTCTGATGTAGGCAAAGCAGGGATAATTTCAATATGTTGGGACGTTGTTGCTTGTTCCTCCATAAGTGTAGACTGTTCGCCGATAGACTTGGGATTTGTATCCTTACGAACATGCAGAGGAGTTTTTCATTCATTTGTTTCTTGGGTATTTGAGGTTTTGGGAGTGCCTTGCAATTTCTTATTAAACTGATCCCACTCCTGCTCCAAACTACCGCCTTTGGCCTCTAAACTGATCTTTGTAGTTGGGTTGCTCGTCACTTGTTTCTTAGCTGACTTCCTTCTGGACTCAGCTGTGTTTTCCGCGTCTTGGGGTTTCCCTATGTCTGGTGCCTTCTCAGGGTTTACCTGAGAATCTACTTGAGAACTAGGACCTCCACTATCAATAGTGACACTTGGTGTAGACTTGTCCTTGGGCTTTAATAGATGCATTGGGATCACCCGGAGCCTCTCATCTTTGAATTCCTGAAATCTTTGAAAATCTTCAGGTTTCAGATTCGCCTTTGCCCATTCATATGCTTGTTCGAAGGATATGGCCAACTGTAACAAATCCTCAAAATAATTGTCTTCATGATTATATGGCTTGAGCTTTACTCCAGTAGTGACATTATATGCCACTTTGTTTGGATCAAATTGCCTCTTAGGAAATGAATGAAGCCTCAGGGCTTCCATATGTGTTGATTCCTTAGTAGCATGAACAAAATTGGCTAAAGCAAAAGAATCACATTTGACAAGGAAAATGGGCCATAATGACTTTTTGTCGTCTTTGAGAACTTTATTCAAGCCCCTTCCCACAGTCTGGTAGGCAATCTCTCTTGCTAATAACTTATCAAAAACATATAAAGGAAGAACAAGTGGAGCAGTTGTACTACCAAAAACTCTAATGTAGGTGAAACACTCTTCAATGAAATACTTGCCGGCAGTAAGAAGCTCTGTTGTGGCTTCGTGGGAAAACCTAGGAGCTTTATTACTGAAAATTATTTAATGTATGGGCAACACAATAGCATGGAATATCTTATAGAAGTGAGGTATGTAATGTGATTCCCATATTTGTTTATGATTGAGATGGATTTGGTAAGGATCTTGTAAGGTCCATTTTCAACCTATGGTTGGAAATGTCATGCAAAAACATATAGCATCCATGCACTAAAATAGAAGGGAGGGAGGTTATCTGAAAAGGAGGCTTTCTTCTGTCGATATTCGGTAATGGTGGTGGCTACGTTGTTGTTGGGCCTCCAAAATTTCTTCAAAATGACATCACTTTCACCTTTGTCACCACCATTTCACTCACATGTCGCAACTCCATAATCATATAACCTTTCATTAGCCACCATTTTCATAAATATATGGGTTAGGATCCTTATTTACCAAAGTTATTTATTTTATGTGTTTAAAGTGAATTTATGATTAAAGACTAGGTAATTAATATGGTTTCATGTATTTGTATATGTGGCTTGAGTTTCATGACATGTGTAGGTCATTTGGAAGCTTCCAAGGCACTCTTATGTGGCCTCCAATGCTCAACTTCGAATTCCCTTCAAAGGAGATTTGGATAAAGGTCAAAGAAGGATATGTGTCCTATTTGAATTGTAGCACTATGAGGTGTCTCATCATTTCTTATTTGGATTAGAATTCTATGAGACACTTAGGGGATATGTGTCTCATTATGAGCTATTTGGTTGTAACTATATGAGATTTTAGTGGATCTTCATTAAATAGGGTAGCTTCTTATGTTTTTGTATAAATAGGAGAGCCATCTCCTTTGAAAGGCATGTGTAAAGTTGGAGAAATGCTCATGTTTTTAATAGAGAATTTGGAGCTTAGACTTGGAGATTTGAAGATTTAGTTTTGCTTGCATATGGAGCTTCTTCACCTACCATCCTCATACACCATTGGAATGGCCATCTAATGATTGTGATATTTAATTGCTTTTATAGATTAAAGTTCATTTGCTTTCTTAGTATTAGTTTTAGAATGACTCTGTAATCTTTGCTTTTCTAAAAACATTTCAATAGGAAAGATTTATGTATTTTCCAATTGGATTAAGTTTGAGGCAAGAGCTCATAGTTATTTAGTTTCCTTTCATGTTTTGTTATTTAGTTTCTTAGATTAAACTATCAATTCATTGTATAATCGGATAAAAGATCAGGCCAAGAAGGTGACTTCAAATTGGGTAATTGAATGTTCAACCTATGCAATCATTGAGCTTTACTTTTTCGTGCTTTTATATTTTCTTTTAAGATCCTCATTTAATTGCATTAACTGATATTCCTAAAGATCATTCTAAGAAATTGATTTAATCATATTTCAAGATTGAATAGTTGAATATTTAATACATGCAATTACTGAGTTATTTTCTGCACACTTTACTTGCTTTTCTAGGACATTAGAAGTTAAAGTATAATAGTTGCTTACACATCATCTCAAGAAGGTAACACTTCATAATTGAATGTTGGAGTAACTAAGTATACATTAGTTGTTTTTTTATTTCATAGGTTAATTGAATTTAATTTTCATTATTTGATTTCATAAATTAGATGAATTGGTTTTCGTTATTTTGTAGTTAGATTGATCTAAACTGAGAGACAATTTCTAGCACATACAGTGCACGCATGCTTCACAAGTTTACGAAACCCCCGGGTTGACAAATTAAATGATATGCAATCACTTTGCCCTAATATTTTGACGTCGTTGCTGGGGAAGTGTGCATAGGAACTAGCTTTCAATATAGAGTTCATATTTTTCAATTTTTTCCTAGATGCATGATTAAAGCATGTAGATGCATAAATCATTTAGTTGCATATATATATATATATTAACCATTTATGGACAAAGGATCTAGAATGCAGACCAAACATTCTTTGGAGCACAAGGACTACATTGAGGAATGGTGTTGAAACGCGATTACGCCACGACATTCATCCATTCTTCAAGAGATCTTTGCGGCAAATCTAAAGGTTAAAACGATTTCTCATGTCCTCATACACAATTAGGTACATTTTGCAAATTTGGGTATGAACATTTTAGAAAGTTTAATCCATAAATGACTCCATTGGAAACATTCATATACTTAAAAAAATAAAAATAAAAATAAAAAATAATATTTCAAGTAGGATAAACTAGGAAATAAAATCAAGCTTGATTGCATTTTTTTTAGAGTTCTTGATTGCATTTTTTTTTTAAGATTTTAGACTTTAAAATCTTCTAAATTTTATTTATTTTCTTGCATTTTTCCATTAACCTCACAAAATAGTTTCAATAAAAAAAAATCATGTTGGATTTTCAACAAAATATAATAATAATAATAATAAAAACATTAAAAAATAAACAGTTAAAAACAAACAAAACGAATGCATAGAGAACACAAAACAAAAATGAAATTAAAAAAAAATGTAAACAAATTTCAAACACCCGACTGTACTTTAAAAACTAAGATGCAGATAAAACAATCGTAAATAATTGGTGTGATCTTAAAAGAACTGTTACAAATGATGCCAGTGAAAACACACACAGCTCTTGAACAAGCCAAGTTATAAGCAGATTCCGATCCATTGTTGTGATTAGGTCTTCATCAAAACCTGTCAAATGAAAAATTTAATTGCGCAAATCATTTGAGCTTTAGTTCAATGGGAAAACATTGGTTTGTATATTATAATGGTGAGAGACAAATCCATTTTTTGCGCAAGCAAGACGAGTTTCATTTGACATAAAAGGTGCGGTGGCATTTTAACAAATTCCAAAGTGTCATTTACGGGCAAAGAATTTGCATCAAGTGCCATGTTTGATTTGCTAGATTTGTTTTCTAGCTTTGTTTTATCCACTATTTCGTATCGGTGATCACGTTTGCTATCAAAGCCAACCCCAAAACACTCGTTCAACCGAGCTACAAATGGCCAGCCAGAGGACTCTCTAAGGCCTTTGTGAGAGTTATCGAAGTTGTGGTTGCTCATAAAATTTCTGCAAGAATTTCCCAAGACGATCATGAACCAGTAGGCATAACCAACAGTAAACCTACAAATAAAAAAAATTCAACCACAGCAATAGATTTTTCTTGCCGGAGCATCACAAAAAACCTAACTGTTTTGACACATTATTTTAAAATTCATTTTCTAAGCAAACCGAGGAAAATTTCGGAAAACTGAGACATGGGTTTTTCTCATAATAGGTCAGATTAAATAACCTAGAAATGGTTTTCTCAATTTCACAACCGTTTGAGATAAATCTGAGATTCTTTGGGACCCTGTTTAGCTGACTGCGTGAGGAAAAACGATTTCTAATTAATACATGGTGAACTGTTTGAACATAGCACATTGAAGAGGGAAGAATTCAAATTAAAAACAAATTTTGTTGTAGCATTCGATCCCTTTTGGCAGGAATTTCCTTGTTGGTCACAATAAATTCGATTATGGAAACTCCCTAGTGTTGTTCATTGTATTTTGAACTCTTGCAATTATCTCAAGCATTCCCTTCTCTATTTCAGTTAAATACAATCCTCTGAAAGCTAGAATATCTTGATGATTGTCATGGTATGTGCTGGTATATCAAATACACTCAAAATTGTTCATTGAACCCTTGAATGTGCGCTTTGGTGTTGAATTGGCTTTAAATTACGTGGTGTATCTTTTCAAGCATTCAAACCATGTATATGCATTGAACCATTATATTGAAGAACGTGAGTTTGGTTGAATAATTTAATTATATATGTGTTGGTTCATGCATTTGATTCCATTCAAGGCTATTGTGGTTTTTAATGCTATATGGCATATGACATATTTTGGAGTGAATTCATGCCCATGAGGCATTGCAATTATCACTGGAGTTTGGCTCCAGTAAACCACAAAGGCAGAAAATCTAAGTTGATAAAATTCCTTCTGCAAGTTGAACGACCTTTGATATTATGATGTAATCTTGAAGGGATAGATACCAGTTAATTTGTTTGTGGTCCAAGTTAAAAGTGGTATTTATGTTTATGGTAACATTGTTTCTTGCTCTTTGAATTCATTTTTGGTTATTTATTGACTTGGGTTGTTTTTTCAGGATTTTAGCTACAGAAACTGTGCACATTCTGCTGTTGAAC
Source organism: Pinus taeda (assembly GCA_000404065.3). Classification (NCBI taxonomy): domain Eukaryota; kingdom Viridiplantae; phylum Streptophyta; class Pinopsida; order Pinales; family Pinaceae; genus Pinus; species Pinus taeda. The sequence continues at coordinate 83,125 of APFE030325129.1, forward strand.
AGCAATTCTGCAGCTAATCGACAATTCTAAAGCTGGAAAACAATTCTGCAGCTATCCATTTAACTCAATGATTTATTTTTCAAATAATGCATTCTAACCAAAAATTCATGATCAACATACCATTTCATCTGCTTACATCATTTTTCATTGTAGCATCATGTTCCCATGCCACATTTTACATGACAATTTTCACTATTTCATAAAAATTTTAAAATAGTCTAACTTTCTCATACAACATCAAAATTCAATGATTCAAGCGTCATTGGAAAGAACTCGATGAGATATAAAAAATGAGGAAGATATTATCAGATTTTGAAACAGTAAAGAATGAATAAATTGCTGAAAAGAAACAACGTATAACTTGAGGCACTACATTTGACACAGGTATAAACTCTTTTGGTTTTCTTTGTTGAACTTGTTTAATAGTATTGCTCCTTATTTTTTTTATGTAAATGTCATTAACAGAGAGATTGATCACCTCTCTATATTGATAGCCTTACAATCCATTGGAGAAGAAGTACTAGTTTTTGCAGGTTCCAAGAGGAAGAACAGAGGACCATAAGCAAATAGTGTCTCTCAAAGACCACATTTATTTCACAAGAAAATGATCAGAACAACAACAGAGATGAAACATCAATGCATGAGCACATGCTAATGCATTTCAGATCTAGCAGCTGCAAGCCTTTCAGATGCCAATGTTTCCATTGCATCCATACTCCTTCAGTCAGTAAAACCTTCATCTCATTTCCTTTACAGTTGCATTGCATTTCACTTAGTCAATCAATAAAATTTTCATCTCATTTTCCTTCACTGCTCATTTTTATTCATATAAACTATATCTTAATGCCTTGCTTTCACTAATTCATAACCCATTTTCATAAAGACATTCAGCTCGCTTACATGCTGATTTGTCCTTTTACTTTCCATTCACTTGTCAATTTCCTTTCCGTTAAATAAACCTTGATCCACTGCAAAATTTTCCATTTATAGTCCTTCAAAATCATTGTTTCATTCTTGCGTTAGATGATGGAGGATTCCTTAAGGCCTTCCTTCTAACAAGCCTTGGCCTATCGACATTGACACATTATCTAGGTCCAAGGCTAGAGTCCTCATTAGTACCTTAAGGCTTGTATGCCTTAATGATAGGCTCTCTCGCCAACAATCATGGGAATGCATCAATGTCTCTTGAGCATTGGATCTTGCAAGTGGCTCAACATCGGCTCATGTATTCGCCCTTCACAAGATGTACTTAGGTACCTTGGCACTCGTTGACATTAATGGCGAGTTTGTCTCACATTGGTTAACGACATTCATCAATGGTTGGTAATCCAATGACCTCTCTTCATGCTCAACACTGACACATTTATTCGCATGACTAGAGTTGTACCATTGGTTTTATAGCGATTGAAGACTATATCATTTTAGCATTTTGCAGCAAATACAACAGATTTAGCAACAGAAATAAAGAATCCACTTCACAACCTCATCCACCATTTATGTAACCAAGAAGCAGATGAATTCTACATTTCATTCCATGATCCAGAAGCAGCCACACTGTTACCGGGAATAGTGTCCACTCGGATGCTGCTATTCCCACTAAGACTGGTAGCTATCTTAGAAACAAACAAGTAAAGTCTATTTTCGCTTTCCTTTATGAAAATAGATAAGGAGTGGAACAAAGGAGACCAGACCTTATTTGTGCTTGGATTTCTTCTCCTTCTCTGATAGAGCTTTTCGCTTCTTCTACCTTCATCTGCCCAGCTTCAAAGAGCACCTGTGGGAAATCAAACAGCAAACATACTAACTATCGAAGAACCAAAGATCTTATATTCATAAATAACACAGGACCAGATGTGGTTAACCATAAAAATGCATATATAAGGTAAACATACAAGAATATGGAAGGAAAACTTGAAATAACTTTATTAAGATGAAATAGCAAGAGGATTAACAACCAATATGTTTCTGACCCAGCATCATCCCCAGCTACAAAGCCCTTCTTCACCTCAAGTAAAGTTAGAATACCCAACACTATGAATGTACACCAAAAAACAACAACACTTCCTTATAAGATACAAAATCCAGCCGTCTGGAATCTCTGTGATGAGGGATCCATATAATAGATGAATTATATGGGAAGGTGGGAGTCACTGCCTGGGGTCTTGAATTAGGCCTCTCTCCTGATAGTTCCTGCTTCCACTTGGAGAATATGACCTCTACTCATCCCTGATCGAAAACAGAGAGGCAAGTGTCAAGGGGAAGCTTCTGGAGATACCGTGATCTTCCACCTCGCATTTTGGTCCCCTACCATTTGTCCTTCCCGGACCATCGCACCCTAATCAGAGGAGCATTCAGTATGCATCGCACCTTACACTAGGAAGGTGATATGCATCGCACCCTCTGCACTGGGTTTTCAGTATGGTCCAGTTTTGACCATTTATGAGCAGTTTTTAGTGGAGAACTTCTGGGAGATGATGTAATCAGTTGACCTTGTTCCTTTAGGTAGTGAAGAAACACTTTTAGGGACTTAGTAGCCCTCAATTTATGGACATTTATGATTGGGGTTGAAGTGCCCAAAAATGTCTATAACAGTTGCCCCCTAAAGCATGAGGTCGTTAATCTTTCTGATGCCGGGTGAAATGCTTTACTATGAGGATCCGAAGTTTTTTTCGAGCTGGGAGGC
>APFE030325129.1:99229-128123 GCA_000404065.3 Pinus taeda
TATCAAGAACAATGGGATTGTCTTCTAAAACTGAAAACGATAGCTACGACACTTTCAGATCCAGAAACGACAGTTCGACTATGCTACTTTTTTGCAAAAGAGAACTGAAAATGGCACACAATACATAAAAACACTTACAGTTCTTTGCGCTATGGAGGCAGAATAATGTAAGAAAAGGGGGTTTTCACAGATATACACTGACTACAGACAACAAAACTCCTGAATAGGACTGAAAACAGTGAGGAAAAACCAAAGTCTCAAGGTAAAGTTAACCTTCCCTGACCATCGCACTTGTCACACTGTGAATTCAGTATGCAGCGCACCTACTGCACTCGGGAAGTGCGATGCATACAGTCTACCTTAAAGGCAGGGTGCGATGGTACCAGCGCGAGACTTTGAACGAGTTTTTACTCACAATTTTCAATTCAGTTCAGGGATTTAGGCCGAGTAAGTAATGTTCAGTATATGTAAAACACAGGGGTGATCTAAAGAGGTTACTAGAGCCACCACTTAGGGCAATTAGACCGTTTGCAGATCAATTGTTTAATTCATAAACAAAACCTGGAGATAGACTGAAGCAGCATTGATCTACTTTGCATTTGTATAAAAAATGCAATTCGAAGGCTAGTTGGCTTGGCTTCAAGCTCCGTCTGTAAGTTTATAAAAAAAACAAAGATAGATAAGCTAACAAACAATCTAGTCGTTCCCCAGCAGAGTCACCATTTTGTTACCGGGAATAGTTTCCACTCGGATGCTGCTATTCCCACTAAGACTGGTAGCTATCTTAGAAACAAACAAGTAAAGTCTATTTTCGCTTTCCTTTATGAAAATAGATAGGAGTGGAACAAAGGAGACCAACCTTAGTCTTGCGCTTGATTTCCTCTCCTTCCTGATAGAGCTTTGCCACTTCTTCTTCGTCTTCCCAACTTCAAAGAGCACCTGTGGAATCATAGCAACATACTACTATCGAAGAAAAAAGGTCTATATTCATAAATAACACAGGACCAGATGTGTGTTAACCATACAAATGCATATATAAGTAAACATACAAGAATATGGAGGAAAACTTGAATAACTTTATTAAGATGAAAACTAGCAAGAGGATTACAACCATATGTTCTGACCCAGCATCATCCTCCAGCAAGAAAGCCCTTCTTCACCTCAAGTAAATCTTAGATCACCCAACACTATGAATGTACACCAGAAAACCAACAGCACTTCTCTATAAGATACAAAATTCCAGCCTCTAGATCTCTGTGATGAGGGATCCATATATAGATGATTATAGGGAGGTGAGTCATCTTCTGGGGTCTTGATTAGTGTCCTCTCTCTGATATTTCCTACTTCCACTTGGAGAATGATGATCTCTTACTCATACCTGGTTGAAAACAGAGAGGCAAGTGTCAGAGGAGAAGCTTCTGGAAGATTCCATGATCTTCCACCTCGCATTTTGTCCCTGCCATTTGTCCATTCCCGACCATCGAACCCTACAAAGGAGCATTTCAGTATGCATCGCACCTTGTACACTGGGAAGGTGATATGCATCACACCCTCTGCACTGGGTTTTCAGTATGGTCCAGTGTTTTGACCATTTATGAGCAGTTTTTAGTGGAGAACTTCTAGGAGATGATGTAATCAGCTGACCTTGTTCCTTTAGGCAGTGAAGCAACACTTTTAGGGACTTAGGAGCCCTCAATTTATGAACATTTATGATTGGGGTTGAAGTGCCCAAAAATGTCTATAACACACACTCTTCAATTTCCATAACTCATGCACATTGAAGGTAAGTGAAGGTATGTGGTTTTCTAATTTTTTTAGTCATGCAATTCCTTAAAATACTAAAATTGTAACTTTGGGAAATTCCTCACTTCCTCTTTCACATTGTCATATCTTTAGTTGGGGGGAAGGGTCATCATTTCATATTCATATATCATACACCATCACACATTTTCATTTCATCCTAACATACTTGTCCTAGTCAATTATGATTGCATTATGGTTCAAAAAGTTATATGATTTGCAAATAATGCCTAAATTATGAGCACATTATATGGCTGATTTTAAAGATGCATTCTGAAATATGTTCAATGAATCTTGTTGCGACAAAAAGAAACAAGGTGTTGAAACACAAGAACCAATACCAATTAGAATTTGGTTGAAACTCAAGAACGAACCAAACATGTTGCAATTCAATGTATGACAAGGAATACTTTGCCAAAATAAATAAAATTGTCAAATGCAAAGTTTAAAGACATATGATATAAGCCAAGCTCATTCAAAAGCAAAGACATTGCGAGCAAATCAATGGTATTAATGCAATATTTGCATGAGGACATGCAATTACTCTAGTTTTGGGGTATATTGGGCCTCCAAAATGTCTTCAAAATGACATCCACTTTCACCTTTATCACCACCATTTCACTGACATGTCACAACTCCATAACCATATAACCTTTCATTAGCCACCATTTTCATAAATATATGGGTTAGGATCCTTATCTACCAAAGTTATTTATTTTATGTGTTTAAAGTGAATTTATGATTAAAAACTAGGAAATTAACATGGTTTCATGTATCTATAATATGTGGCTTGAGTTTCATGACATGTGAGGTCATTTGGAAGCTTCCAAGGCACCCTTATGTGGCCTCCAATGCTCAAATTCGAATTCCCTTCAAAGGAGATTTGGATAAAGGTCAAAGAAGGATATGTGTCCTATTTAGATTGTAACTCTATGAGGTGTCTCATAATTTCTTATTTGGATTATAACTCTATGAGACACTTAGGGGATATGTGTCTCATTATGAGCTATTTGGTTGTAGCTATATGATATTTTAGTGGATCTTCATTAAATAGGGTAGCTTCTTATGTTTTTGTATAAATAGGAGAGCCTTCTCCTTTGAAAAACATGTGTAAAGTTGGAGAAATGCTCATGTTTTTAATAGAGAATTTGGAGCTTATACTTGGAGATTTGAAGATTTAGTTTTGCTTGCATATGGAGCTTCTTCACTTGCCATCCTCATACACCATTGGAATGACCATCTAATGATCGTGAGATTTAATTGCTTTTATAGATTAAAGTTCATTTGTTTTCTTAGTATTAGTTTTAGAATGACTGTGTAATCTTTGCTTTTCTAAAAACATTTCAATAGAAAATATTTATGTATTTTCCAATTGGATTAAGTTTGAGGCAAGAGTTCATAGTTATTTAGTTTCCTTTCATGTTTGGTTATTTACTTTCTTAGATTAAACTATCAATTCATTGTATAATTGGATAAAATATTAGGCCAAGAAGGTGACTTCAAATTGGGTGATTGAATGTTCAACCTATGCAATCATTGAGCTTTACTTTTTCGTGCTTTTATATTTGCCTTTAAGATCCTCATTTAATTGCATTAAATGATATTCCTAAAGATCATTCTAACAAATTGATTTAATCATATTTCAAGATTGAATAGTTGAATATTTAATGCATGCAATTACTGAGTTATTTTCTGCACACTTTACTTGCTTTTCTAGGACATTAGAAATCAAAGTATAAATAGTTTCTTACACATCATCTCAAGAAGGTAACACTTCATAATTGAATGTTGGAGTAACTAAGTATACATTAGTTGTTTTTTTTATTCCATAGGTTAGTTGAATTTCATTTTCATTATTTAATTTCATAGATTAGATGAATTGGTTTTTGTTATTTTGTAGTTAGATTGATCTAAACTGAAATACAATTTCTAGCACATACAGTGCACACATGCTTCACAAGTTTATGAAACCCCCGACTTGAAAAATTAAATGATAGGCAATCACTTTGCCCAACAGTTGTCAGATAGGATGGAAGGCTAATTCATGATATGGGAATTAACACAGGCATCAATCAGAGGAATCCATTCTATAGAAAAATTAGTATTATTGGGTAGTCCATACAATGTACATAACATGGTTGTTGCATAGTTGTAGGGGTTTTCCAAAGAGGCTATAGCATACATACCCAATTTGTCATACTTGAATTTGTTGTCCAACACCCTCCAACCTTGATTTAGCTTGAGGGGATCTAGGTTATTCTTTATGAAGTTAGCCACAAATGTGTTGTCATAGATATAGGTATGTGTTACATCTTCTTCAAGTCCTCTGCTCTGAACAATCCTATGAGATCCATCCTTGAATTCTTGAACTGCCTATCTTCAATGATAAGGTTTTCGATCACCCACCTGATCATATCTGTATAGGGGAGGATTTTAGCTCTTGCTCCTATCCTATGAAGGAAAGAACAGGAAGCATTTCTGTATTGAAGTTCTGAAGGCCTTTTTGAGTCAGTTGTTGTTCTCGTAACAGTGATTTTAGGACGATCATCCTCCAGCCTATTTTAAATCACTTCCCAATTTGTTGCACCTCTAGTAGTATCACAAACTGTATCAGCGAAGATAGGAGCCATATCTGTAAACTCAGCTTCAAAAATGGTCTGTTTGCTCTGTTTTTGCATCACCTTCCTTAGTGACATGTCTTTTGTCTCTTGCCTGAAATAGACAAGATATATCAGCTCAAACGATATCTAGTAATTAAGACTGAAAGCTTCTCTAAAATGACTTTGGATTGTGAGAAAGGTTTAATGAGATACTCAATTATAAGCACCCATAACCTGGAAAATGATTATCCTTCCTCGGGCCATTAAATATTAATTAACCTATCAACTCGTTTGTTTTGGTATTTAAAACATAATTATTCCACACATTTTACCTCTCTCAATCACGCATCCGGATGGATCAAGCGAAATGTGATTGTGAATATCGCAATATCGCATTTTCAAAATCGCTAACAGTCGTTCTAATGGCATGGTTAAGTTTCTTGCAAACTATGTGAAGTGCGAAATGAAATTGTGAAATGACAAGGTGATGTTATCGCAACGAGAGACTTAATCGCATATTGCAATTTTTCGAAGTTGTTTTAACATAGTCATGTGGAAAAGTGTGATTTGCGATTTGCGATATGGATTTCATCCCTAGTTCGTTTTGTAAGGTTTTTCTAAGTATTTTCTTAGAGTTAGGTATTATTATCCTAAGCCTAAAAATTTAAAAGGGTCCATATTTATAACTCTAACCCTAGCTATTGTTCTTTATAAATGGGGGGGTTGTTTCATAGTACAACAATTGGCGATTCACTTGGGAGAACCAGTTATCTCTAAATAGTTTTCTGGAATTTCTAAAAGTTTTCAAAGTAATTGGAGTTATAAGAATAATGATTACATGAGTTAAAAGGTAAAAAATGTTTTTCTGGGATCATTATTACTTGCTCAACTTATTTACTTAATTACTTTACCCTTGTAATGATAGAAGTATAAGCGTTTGCATCAGCCAATAAAGTTTAAAGTAATATAGCAGGTGTCTTCTGCAAATTAGTTTTTTGGTGTTTACTCATTTATCACAGATAGAGCATCTGCAGCCAGTAGGCATTCATAGCCTTTACAAGGTTATCTTTTAACTAACAATGATTCATTATCCCATCTGTATGAATTTTCAAATTTCAAAATGATATTCACTTGGATTGAATCTCACTTGGACCTTGTCCCTTTTTTCCCTTTTGAATGTAATCTTTTTTCTTTTTTGGTTTCTTAAAAGACATTGTCTAGGTGTGGTAACCTACTAGTGACAATGCCATTCACTGGTTGTAACTAAACTAAACAGTTGGCTCTTGATGATACCCCTTGTCTTTTGATCGAGGAGATCATTAGCTATTACCCTGTTTGATATGCAGTATTGGTAATATCAGTTTTAATCACTTCCCTGTGAACATGGTAAACAAGCTCATAATGAGACTCTTTATCTTTTAAGTTTATATATTTTAGAATTACACTCTAAAAAGGGAAAATTTTAACAGATGGGGTGGATCATTGGCTCTTTTGAGAGTTTTGGGTGACAGTGATAGAGTTTTTAATATACTGATCTGCAGAAATTCCATACTAGGTTAAAGAATCTTTTCTTGATTGATAACAAAACCTTCATATTCTATGAAGATAAGAGTTTGTTCATAAAATAAATGTTTTAAGCAAGATCAAGTTTTTCCAAAGAAATCAAGTTTAATTTAGTACCCAAATGTCCTAATTATTCCTTTTAACTCTTATTTTCTTATAAAAGCAAAAAATAGAAATGTTATCAAAAATTTTATTTTGAAAAGCCAAAAATAAATACTAGTTAACCATTATTTTCCTAAAAAAGGATATGTTACAAAATTGGAAGAGGTTATCTCTTAGGAGAAGTATTTTTTCAAAATTTGCCCGTTAATGAAAAAAAAAACCTTTTTTCCTGACTAGTCTTGTAAAAGAAACGTTGATTGTCAATTTTTTCAATGATTTGAAAAGGGCCAAGCCATAGTCTTTGGAATTTGGTATGTCTACCCTTTTCCTCATGTGCTTTGTCCCATTTTAGAATGAAGTCACCTAATTCAAGATTTTTTTGACTGGAAGAAGTTGTGTCGAAAGAAGCTTTGACTAATTGTTGATGATGGAAGTGGGTTGCTTTAGCCTTTTCTCTTTCTTCTTCAAGCTTGAGAATTTGAAATTGTCTAGCCTGGAGAGAAGATGAAGGGTTTTCATCGATAAATTATACTAGGGAAAGAGATGGGATTGCTATGTTTGTGGGAAGAACAACTTATTTTCCATAAACTAAAGCAAAAAGAGAAGAACCAATAGAGGCTTTCTAAGTAATCATGTTTGCCCATAGAGAAAATGTCAATGTTTTGTGCCAATTCCTGTGATTTTGATCAATAGTCCTTTTGATAATTCTGATGAGATTCTTGTTTGTTCACTCTGCTAATCCATTACCTTGAGGATAATAATTGGTTGAATATTTCAACTTGAAACCTCGCTTAAGAGCAAATTCGACCATTGTATTTCCAGAAAAGTAAGATGCATTGTCAAACATTGAAGCTGAGGGTAAGCTAAACCTGGTAATTATGTACTGATCAATGAAGTCTGTAATGTTTTCTGTATTAGCTATCTTTAATGGGACAACTTCTACCCACTTAGTGAAGTAATCAGTAGTTGTAAGGATGTACCTATGCTGTTTGGAAGAGTTAGGAACAATCTCACCAATTATGTCTAACCCCCATTGTTCGAATGGTTGTTGGATGTTAACTGGTTGTAAAGGGAATGTTGGATTTGTTTCTATTCCGACTGTGGTTTGACAAGTTTTCTACTTCCTTGCATATTCATGTGCATCTTTAAATACCATTGGCCAATAATATCCTACATGTAGGATTTTGTGAGCAATGGTATTTCCTTGTTCTCCTGCTGGTCCATCATGTAATTCCTGCATGACCTTTTCAGCTTCAGGTTTCTCTAGGCATCTTAACAATACTGAATCATAATTCTTCCTAAAAAATACATCATTAACTAGTTCATACTGATTTGATTTCAATCTAAAAGCTCGCTTTGTTTTATAATTAAGATGCATAGGAGCATATCCATTTCTTAGGTAGAATTCCAAATCAGCATATTGTGATTGTGTATCATTGAGGCATACCTCTGATAGTTGTACTTCATTACCTTGATCTTCCTCTAGTGGTAACTGGGAAGCTCCTATTAACATCCTGCAAAAACATTGGCCCCTGACAATTTTAGCTGGCCGGATTTCTACATCATATTCTTGGAGTGCAGTTACCAAATTAGCTCTTTTCTCCCCTACTTCTCTTTGGATCAATAGTTGTCTTACTGCAGGGTAGGGTACAACTATCTTTGTATGGGTTTTAAGAAGAAAAGGTTTGAAATGTTTCAAATTTTTAAAAACTCTACAACTGAATAATTTAATTCAGTGCCTTGCAAGTTAGAACTGAAAAAGGAGATGGGTGCCTCAATATTTTCATTGTTCAATTGTGTCAAAACTACTACATATGATGTATCAGATGAAAAAGTATATAATACAAAAGGTTTGAGAAAGTCAAGGGTTGTCAATGTGGGAGCATTAATAATGGCTTTTTTAATCAACTCAAATGACTCTCTTTCATCCTTGTTCCATCTAAAAACTGCATTTTTTCTTATCATTACTTGAAGGGATAGGACATTTTGTGAAAATTTTGGGACAAATCTTTTTACAAAATTTATTTGGCCCAGGAATGATTGCATGGTTTTTTTGTTGTGTGGGAGGGGAATCTTTTCAATCTCTTGCAATCTATCAGGATCAATGTAAATTCCTTTCTTGGATACTATAAACCCAAGGAGTTTGCCTTCTAGTAAAGCAAAATAAGGTTTTTGGGATTTAAGGAAATGCCATATTTCTTGATATTTCAAAAATGTGCTTCAGGTCACTTAAATGATTGTTCCTATCCTTAGAATAGACTGTGATATCATCCAAGTAAATAGAAACCGATTTATTGATTAGACCTCTGAAGGCAATGTGCATAACACGTTGAAATGTGGTATCAGCATTTATAAGTCCAAAAGGCATCTTCTGATAGGCATATGTTCCCCACTTAGTCCTGAATGTTGTCTTTAATTTGTCATATGGATGCACAATAATTTGATTATATCCTAAGAATCCATCAAGAAAAGACATTAATTCGTAACCTGCAACTGATTGCAATATCTGTTCCATAGTAGGCAAGGGAAAATTATCTTTTTGACAAGCTTTATTAAGGTTTCTAAAATCAAAACAAATCCTAATATCTCTATTCTTTTTCTTTACGAGTACCATATTTAATACCCACTTATAATGTGTAACAGGGAAGATTACTTTGGCCTTCAAAAGCTTGTTCAATTCAGATTTGATTTGACTTTCAAGGTTTGGGTGAATTTTGCGAAGCTTCTGTTGAACTGGCTTTTCATTCGAAGTAATGGGTATGGTATGTTGAATTATAGAGGCATCATAAGTCTTGAGATTTTCATAATCCCAAGAAAAGACGCCCTTATGTGTTTTCAACAACCTAATGAATAATATTCTTTCTTCAGATGATAGGCCAAGACCTAGGTTGACATTTTGAGGTTTTTCATTTGACCCTAGGTTTACTACTTCAAATCTCAGAGTAGAGTTTTAAATTTTGGAGTTAGTAATTTTCTTGAATCTATCCTTTAGATCATAGAGATCTTCCATCTTAACTACAAACTTTGGGATTGGGTTTTGATCATAATTATGCTTGATTTCTAGATCATGCTCATGTTCATCTATGATCTGTTCTTCATACGATCCCTCTAATGTGAGGAAATTAACTACATTGTCAAGAATAGAAGGCCTAAATATTAACTCTATTGAAAATCAATCTATACTAAAGTCTTCTGAGGGTATAATCCTGGATGCCACATTAGCAAGTAAGTCAACACTTACATTTTTTAATCTAAGGACTGAAGATATTTTGAAAGCAGAAAAATGAGAAGTCAATTTCTGAGCTAAAGATTGATAGTGTTTAAGGTGCCCAGAGACACAAGGGATTGTATTTCTCACCTGTTTCACAATTATTTCCAAATCACCATAAACGTGCAGGTATTTGACATTAAGACCAATGGCTTCATATATTCCTTGGATCAGTGCTTCATATTCAACAATATTATTAGTGCCTTGGAATTCAGGTCTGCAAGCCAGCATGGTTTTCTCTCCTTGCGGATTGATCAAAATGCATCCTGCACCTGCGCCGTCTTCTGATTTAGAACTGTCAAAATAGAGAGTCCATAACAGAGATTTATTAGAAACTTTATCTACTAAATTTATACATTTGGAAGGATATGTTTGCGAAAAAAATTCGATTTGAGAAACTACAACATTATCTAAAAAGGGAAACCTCTGAGCATTAAAGGATCCTAAAGAGGACTCGGCTGAGTAATTTTCAATGATATTATTAGTGAAGGTAATAGGTTCGTTGCTTCCCTCAAGGTTGGTGACTGTATATTTCATGAATTTCTCTCGGTCTACTCTGATTTTGTTTTATTTACCATTGTGTGGCAACCACATGTGAGACCAATCAGTTGTGAAATAACCGTGCAACTTTTCAGACCAATACCTACTGATAATTAAACCATAAAATTCAGGCATATCAGCCACCAAAATATCAATTATTTGTGGAACTTTTGGATTAGAGAAAATCCTAATTGAAACTAATGTTATTTCTCCAAGCACCTCAACTTTTGTCCTATCTAATTGAAATATGTGCACTGTAGATTTTTGAGGTGTAATGTTCAATTTGGTACACACAGCTCTTAGCATTATATTTGAGGAGGCTCCTGAATCAATAAGGAAATTGTGAATGTTCCTGTTGAAAATTTCATAATTGAGCAGAAATGGAGGAACATGAGAAATAGACCTATCACTAATCAGAACTAGATCTGAAGGATCTACTTTGTTTGAGGATGAGGGAGGTTTTCCCATATTATAAGCAGCTTGAGTAACTACAACAGATGGTAGAGGAGATACTGGAACTGCTTTCAACTCCCTTAATAGGATGTTTTGTTGTTGTTTGAATTTAGTAAGCTCACGCAATGAGATGTTAGCTTTAGTCTTTTTCATGTCTTCCACTATATTGTATTCGACTGTATCTGAGATTACCAATGTTTTTGAGGCATTTGGGGAATCTTGGGGGATAGGATCAGTTTGGCTAGTCATAGGTTTCTTAGCTACTATTTTCTCCTTTGTAGGAGTAGCAAATTTTTGCTTCTGATTTGTGATAGACATGTCAGGAGAATTTTTACTTCTGGTAGTCACTGGCATTGCTTGTGCCTCTTCTTCAGTTGGGAGGATAAAATCCCATGTCCTATTTAGTTTAATTTCTTCTTTCGTTTCAGCTTCCTCTTTGTTTGGTGAATCTTCTTCTGGTTCTTGGTCAGATTCAATATTTGAAATGGTGTTTGGGGGTTTTGATGCAGAAGAAGGGTTCCTTTTGAATGATCGAAAAGGTTTCATGGGAGTAGAGGATTCTGCGACCTATTTTTTAATTTCGACCATTTCGTTAGACATTGATTTTAATACTTTCTGAAGGCCTTCAAGATTGAAAGGGTCCTTTGAAGCTTTCTTCTTAGGTTCATCCTTAAATATTACTTTCTTGGTTTTCCTTTTGTCTGTTTGTGATCTCTTTTCCAAACCTATGATTCTTCTTTCTACAGACAATGATTCTTTCATGTTTTCTATAAGGGTAGCCTTATTGGCTCTATCTACAAAAATTGCAATATTAGAAGGAAGAGATGATATATACCATTCTATTTGTACATCTACGGTAGGTTTAGAGGCAGTTGGGATTTTGTTTAGCAATTTGTTAAATCTAGAATTGAAATCTTTGATCTTTTCATCTGGATTAGCTTTCAAATTAGAAAGATCATTGATGAAGGGTGCTATGGTCCTATCATCACCAAATTTTGCAAGAAATACTTCTTGAAAAGTATCCCAGTCTCTAATTGAACCTATTGGGAGGAAAAATACCAAGACCCAAGAGATCCGTGGAAAGTATAAGGAAACAGTATGATTACAACATCTTCATGTGCAACCCGATTGAGATTCATGGCTACCATAAAATTATTTAGATGTTCTTCGGTCGAGAGAGCATCGTCAGGATTATACTTAGGCAGCCATTTTTCTGGGTTTGTTGGGAGTGCATTTGGATTGCAACTAGGACAACACCAAGATTTGTCCAAGGTTGATTGGCCATAACTTGAGTTGGGAACTAAGAAGATGGGAAGGTCGGTCCAGAAGTAGGTATAGATGGCAAAGAACCAACTACTGGATTAGTACTGATAATTGTAGTACTAATTGGAGAAGTGGATATTTGAGAAGTCATGGATTGAATAGAAGTGGATGGGGAAGTAAATGGATGGAAAGGTGATGTGATGTCACCAGTATCTGATTCAGATGTTGATACTGACTTTCCTACATCATGGAGGAATGGGGAACTCGAAAGGGGTAACCCCAAGTCTCTCACTTTGCAGTCCAATCAATACACTAGTTTGTTATAATAAGGAGATAACACTTTCTTCACACACTTCAGGTCTCTCTAGTTTCTTTGCAGAAATGGATATGTGTTCCAATTTCTGTATCAAATAATGAACTTCAGGAGACTCAGGAGTGTAATCTGGAGTAGGTGGTTGCCTTACTACTTCAGGAGATGAGGGAGATGTTTCTACAACTTCATACTTCCAATCAGGAGATTCTAAACTAGTTTCAAAAGGTGTAGAAATGGTGGACAGGTTTTAACTGTTATGAATGCTTTTCGAATGATCTTTAGGTTTATATGCCATTCACAGTTGAATTCCCTCTTTCTAGTGCCAAAATGTTGCAGCCTTAGAATTCTATTGTCGAAACATGGGGGATAACCACCCAGTCCAGACCTTAAGATAGCACCTTTTCCATTTAAATTGGTGGCTCCGACTAGGGATAATAGGACCAGTTTCCTAGTGTGGGTTTTAAGATGAGATTGGGTGGTTCATGAGTGCTTTGCAATAGAATAATGATAATCTAAGTGACCTATTCTATAATGTAATTTCTCTAACTAACCTATTTTAATATAAACCCGAGTGTTCCTATGTGGTGTGCGATCTACAAAGATATTTGTTTAACATGTGATAATAAATATTGAACACAACTAAACATGGATGATAACATAAAAGATAATTCCTTTGACTAAATAGTTAGTCAAAGGAATTCATAAAATATATCGCATATATGATAATTTATATATGAAAATCACAACTTCAGCTAGGCATCATACAAAAGTGTAATTAACGCTTAATAGAAACAATAAATCTCACATATAATTCATGAAAGTAAAGTTTTTCCACTAATTAAATGTGAACAGAATCAATCATACACGATAATAGTACCATATGTGTGAAGTCCTGCTTATTTGACAAATGACATAGACCAACTTCTTTCTTCAAATCAAATTGTCTCCCAAGAATACAAAAGTGCATCAACAAAGGAAAGTAGTCTAATATCTAAAAGAAACAATCATGTTCCATCATTCCACCAAAGTATTCACAAACTTACAACACTGCATTCTTTGCAAATGTTTTTGATAAAATTCTAGACCCTTCTCTAAATGCATGAGAAGGGTATAAATATTATTCTAACTAAATGTGCAAAAATACATTATACAAAATTTGAGGAGGTTCCAAACAACCTTCCTCCTAACTAGGCAACTAAATCCAAAATTAAACAAAGGCTAAATAAACAAAACTAAGAGGATGACTTGCTGTCTACCAGTTTGTCCTTTAAATCGCAAATATCGGTCATCGGTTGAATTTTAGGAGGTGCCCCAAAATAAGTCCTTAGTTGTCCTGTGAAGATCACATCGGTGAGCGGTAGCAGCATCCTTTGATTCATATGAAGGGCACAGTTGAGAGTCATAATTTGGCTATGTGTCTTAACAAGATACTGCCAATACGACTCCCAGTTGGTCGTGATCAGTTTTGTAATTGCCTCTCTTTGACTCCTCGACTTTTCTTTCCAATATTTATACAGAGCAGATAAATTGGGCATTTCTTTCGTATTTCCTTCTTTAATGAGACTGGTGACGAACAGGATGTGATTCACTTCTTTGATGATATTCTTTGATACTCCAACTGCCCTTGCAACTGCTAGCTCAGCCTGTTTGATTCTGGCATCCCAATTTGTGAAGAGAATGTCTTTATGAGTTTCCTCAATCTTGGGTAGATTAGCTTTCCTTCCATCTTATGTTTCCTACCATTCGATGAACTCAGAGATTCTGGTGTTTAAATCGTTAAAATATGTTCTCTGGTCCTTATCTGTCAGTTGGTCGCTAGTAGTCAGATAGGGAGTAATGTGTGACATATTCTGGCATAAATACTCATGTTGTTTCACCAGAAGGGAATTTAATTCCAGGGCCTCTTTAATGAACTCCCCGATAGTAGGAACATCCTTCTATCTTTCCATGCATTGCTACATTTCCTGGAGTTGCATATCTTTGGCTGATATATCGGCTTCATGGCTTATTTTCAAGACCTCCATGCCTTGCTGCAATTGTGCCAGTTGCTCAGCCACCTGCCTATTTGTGCTTTCTTTCTCTATCTCGAGCTCTTGTTCGAGTTACACAATTCTCTTCTCTTTCTCCCTTAATAAAGTATAGACCTCAGTAACCTTGTCCATAGTGGTTGATGCGTATGCTTCCGTGAACTATGATAGTCTAGTCAAGTTCTCGGCTAGATTGAAAGGAATGTCCTTCCAAACGACGTCCACTGACTCGTTTCCAGGTGGGAATTCAGGTGTATCTACCCTCCTCCTTTTTCTCTGCCTTCTAACTATAGTGTTGTGGAGAGGGCTATAGAACACATCAGGTGGAGGTATTTCAGTTACTTTTAGAACAATTTCTGATGTGGGCAAAGAAAGGATAATTTCAGTATGTTGGGATGTTGTTGCTTGTTCCTCCATAGGTGTAGATTGTTCGTCGACAGACTTGGGCTTTGTATCCTTATGAACATGTAGAGGAGTTTTACATTACTCTGTTTCTTGGGTATTTGAGGCTTTGGGAGTGCCTTGCAATTTCTAATTAAACTGATCTCACTCCTACTCCAAACTACCGCCTTTGGCCTCTGAACTGATCTCCATAGTCAGGGTGCTCGTCACTTGTTTCTCAGTTGACTTCCTGCTGGACTCAACTGTGTTGTTTACGTATTGGGGTTTCCCTATGTCTGGTGCCTTCTCAGTGTTTACCTGAGAATCTACTTGAGAACTATGACCTCCACTATCAACAATGAAACTTGGTGTAGACTTATCCTCGGGCTTTAATAGATGCATTGGGATCCTCGAAGCCTCTCATCTCTGAATTCTTGAAATCTTTGAAAATCTTCAGGTTTCAGATTCACCTTTTCCCATTCGAATGCTTTTTCAAAGGATACAGGTAACTGTAACAAATCCTCAAAATAATTGTCTTCATGATTATATGGCTTGAGCTTTACTCTAGTAGTGACATTATTTGCCACTTTGTTTGGATCAAATTGCCTCTTAGGCGGTGTATGAAGCCTGAGGGCTTCCATATGTGTTGATTCCTTAGTAGCATGAACAAAATTGGCTAAATCAAAAGAACCACATTTGACAAGGAAAGTGGGCCATAATGACTTCTTGTCGTCTTTGAGAACTTTAGTCAGACCCGTTCCCATAGTCTGGTAGGAAATCTCTCTTGCTAATAACTTATCAGAAACACATAAAGGAAGGATGTGTGGATCATCTATACAACCAAAAACCCTAATGTAGGTGAACCACTCTTCAATGAAATACTTATCGATAGTAAGCAGGTCTAATGTGGCTTCTTGGGAAAACCTAGGGGCTTTCTTATTGAAAATTATTTGATGTAGGGGCAACACAACAACATGGAATATCTTATAGAAGTGAGGTATGTAATGTGATTCCCATATTTTTTTATGACTGGGATGGATTGGGTAAGGATCTTGTAAGGTCCATTTCCAACCCATGGTTGGAAATGTCGTGCAAAAGCAGATAGCATCCATAATGTAGGCACTAAAATAGAAGGAAAGGAAGTTATCTGAAAAGGAGGCTTTCTTCTGTCAATATTCGATAACGGTGGTGGCTAGGCTGTCAGATAGGATGGAAGGCCAATTCATGATATGGGAATTAACACAATCATCAATCAGAGGAATCCATTATATTGAAAACCTAGTATTATTGGGTAGCCCATACAATCTACATAACATGGTTGCTGCATAGTTGTAGGGGTTTTCCAAAGAGGCTATAACATACATACCTAATTTGTCATACTTGAATTTGTTGTCCAACACCCTCCAACCCTGAATTAGCTTGAAGGGGTCTGGGTTCTTCTTTGCAAAGTTAGCCACAAATGTTTTGTTGTCGATATCCTACGGGTCAGGTATGTGGTAGATCTTCTTCAATTCCTCTTCTCTGAACGACCCTATGAGCTCCATCCTTGAATTCTTGAACTGCCTATCTTCAATGATAAGGTTTTTTATCACCCACCTGATCATATCTGTATAGGGGATGATTTTAGCTCTTGCTCCTATCCTCTGAAGGAAAGAACAAGAAGCATCTCTACATTGAAGTTTTGAAGGCATTTTTGAGTTGTTGCTCTCGTAATAGTGATTTTACGACGCTCATCCTCCAGCCTATTTTAAATCACTTCCCAAGTTGTTGCGCCTCTGACATCATCACAAACTGTATCAGTGAAGATAGGAGCCATCTCTGTAAACTCAACTTCAACAATGGTATGTTTGCTCTGTTTCTGCATCACCTTTCTTAGTGACATATCTTTTGTCGCTTGCCTAAAATAGACAAGATATATCAGCGCAGGCAATATCTGGTAATTGAGACTAAAAGCTTCTCTAAAATGACTTTGGATCGTGAGAAATGTTTAATGAGATACTCAATATAACTACCCATAACTTGGAAAATTATTATCCTTCCTCGGGCCGCTAAATATTAATTAACCTGTCAACTCGTTTGTTTTGGTATTTAAAATGTAATTATTCCACACGTTTTACCACTCTCAATCACGCATCACGGTCTTTAAAGGGATACAATATAGTGCTACCGGATGGATCAAGTGATATGCGATTGCGAATATCACAATATCACATTTCACAAATCGCTAACGGTCATTCTAATGGCATGGTTAAGTTTCTTGTGAACTATGTGAAGTGTGAAATGCGATTGCAAAATGACAAGGTGATGTTATCGGAGCGGGAGACTTAATTGCATATCACAATTTTTCGAAGGTGTTTTAACATAGTCATGTGGAAAAGTGTGATTTGCGATTTGCTATATGGCTTTCATCCTTAGTTCGTTTTGCAAGGTTTTGCTAAGTATCTTCTTGGAGTCAAGTATTAGTATCCTAAGCCTAAAAATTCAAAAGGGTCCCCATTTATAACTCTAACCCTAGCTATTGTTCTTTATAAATGTGGGGGTTGTTTCATAGTACAACACACTCCTAACCCAATCTAAATATGTAGTTGTACTTCATTGTTTGATACAAATCTCAAATCATGACCAACTTTTCCATAACCAACTCTACCATGTTGGTACTCCAACACATGTTGAGAAACATATCTTAGCTCAATCATAAATTGATCTACTCCCTTTACTAGATCACAATGATTTCCGGTCACCCTGATTGGGTGCTCCATCTTAGATTGAGACATATCCTATTGTGGTATATCATGCTGCTCCCTATGTCACATGCCACTATTGTCTTTTAGTATATCAACTATTAATGATAGTCCATCATCTTGAACTCAGAGGTAATCTCCCTCTAAATTTAAAAACATGGTTCATGAGGAAGTGTTAACTACTCCCAATAAGCAATTTGTTTGGTCAATGCTACTCCTTCTAACATATGTGTACTTCTAGTATTTTCTTCAGAAAATAAATCATATAAGATCAACCTTGATTCATCAATCCATGTGTATCAAATCTAATGAGCTTGTACAAAGCCTTCTCTCTGCTTTCAAGTAGAAGACTTCTTCATGTACCTCACAATCTTGAGGTGGCTCATATGTACACTTCTTCTTTCATCAAGGAAGATGATCTTTGCATCCAACAAAAATTACAGAAATAAATTTTAAAAGAAGTGTACATGACTGCATAATACTCCCTTTCACTGAGATAATCATTTGCTTTGTTCTTACTTTCATCTATTCATACTTGATACGGAAGTCATCATTGACTTCTTTTCAGCATAGATAAAGGGCATACTTCAATCTCTGTTGGTGTATCTGCTCCTTAGCTCAGATTTCATCTAATACAATATCTCTCAATATAAACCATGATTCCGAGAAACCTTCAATACATACCTACAATACTCACTGGGAGGCCATGGAAGAATAATTATAACAATGCAAAAGGTACAAATTCAAGATACTACTTGCTAGCAAAAACAACAACAACAATAATCAAGGAAGAAAGATATAAAATACTTAAATTTTGAGAAAAATGTGAACGCCCTCTTTATCTAATCCTTCTTACAACTAGGTCCTTATGATGTCATTCCTTCCTTTCACGAGGTTGGGTTACTTCTTTTAGCAAAAACATTGATCTAGGTCTAGTTGTAGGGTTTTATCCATAAACCCTAGGGCTTTCTTATCAAGAATTCTAGATTTATAGGGTTTAAAAATCATTTCTAAGAAGGGATCATAACATAAGCTATATGAATTCTCTTTTTAAGTGAGAGACCCCTTCAACTCCCTCTTGCTCCTAGCCTACTTGCAACAATTCTAGTAAAAGAAGTCTTTATCATTAGCTTCTAAAGATTTTGTAATATCATTCTTAGATTTGTTCTAATGAGGATGCTCATCGTCATCATTTCCCTTACTCTTCTTTTTGTGCAATGCTTTGAGACAATTATTTCTATAATGTCCAAATTTTAACATCTAAAACATTGGACTTTTGACAAGTCTCTCTTTCCTTCTGAATTGGGTCTTCTATCTACATTTTTATTTTGAGAGCCAAACTTCCACCTTCCATTATTCCTTCTAGATCTTGCAGCAAAAGCTTGAGATTCTTCTTCATCAAGAATTTTGATCTTTCATTTAGCTATAATCTTAGATTCCTCTTAAGAACAAGATGTCCACAATTCTTCAAAACTTGGAGTATCATTTCTAGCACAGATGTCAGTGGAAAATGCATCCCATAATTCAGGTAGTCCATTGATTGTTGTAATGATCAATTCATATTCAGAAATGACTTCACCAATGATTTGGAGTTGACCTCTTATGTGTAATATCTTCATGAAGTAGGAGGCCATGGGTTCATCTTAAGACATCTGAGTATGTCGAAGTCGATTCCTTAAAGACGTCTTTTGACCAATGTTGGTGATTGAGTACAAATTAACAAGAGCATCGTAGACTTCCTTTGATGTAGCCAAATCTGAAACAAATGGGATTAAATCATCCTTTAGAGATTTAAATAGAATTCTTTGAGTGTTGAACTCACCCTTCCTAAACTTCACTTTCTCTTCATCGTCATCTTTATCTAGTTGAGGTACTTTCCCTTGGACATATTGCAAAACAACATGTTCTTATAAGACAAGATCAATCCTCTTTTTCCATGCTTTGAAGTTAGACGTTCCTTTAAGTTTGTTGCCTTCCTTGCAAGTGGGAGTCATTTTCTTAGAAATCTTGGACATAGAGATAAGAGATTTCTTCCTTGAAAGAGAGAAAGAGAGATTCAACAAGGTGTGGTCTTCAACTTTCTTTCTTCACCAAAGCTCTGATACCATGTTGAAAAATCAAGTGCAATGTAGACTAGCACCTATTTCTGAACACTAATAATTAGTTGTGATGATTATATATCTTCTTTTAGCATTTGCAACTTCTTCATCAAGCAATTATACTTCATAAATTCAACCATACAAGAATAAGAAAAGTAGAGATCACAATGCATAGAATCAACACAATGTTTATCATGGGAAAACCCACTTGGGGTAAAAACCCAACAATTCTTTCCTTAGAGAATCAATTCAACAAGAGATATCAAAGCCCTAGATAAATTGACCAGCATGATAGCAAGATGATAGTCCAATAAGTGCTAGGTCAATCCTCCACAAAATGTCAATTCAAAATGTCCACAAAATTGTCCATAAGTGCTCTTGGTCAAGGTATACTATAGGTTTGTACTCGGGCCAAATTTTCGGCCTCTTTCTCTGCCACAAAAAGCTCGTACTTCACCTCAGAAACTTCATATTCCACCTTAGAAAATCAACACAAAAGCTCAAAATGATCTCAACCTTCTGTACTCACTTGAGCGAGGGCAGATAAATGACGTGTTCTTCTTCTTTTTCACCTCTTTATCTTCTTGTCTTCCTTCACTAGAGATCAGAGATATGCTTGTACTGCTTCTAATCTAAAATGCCTCTTGGATGGAAGTCGAATGAGCTACTTATAATATTCTTGAAGGATGAATGGGTGTCTCCTTGGGAAAGTCGACATGATCATATGAGTGTTGACTCGGAAAAATTCTGAAGCCATAAATCATCAACAATAAATTCAATTTTTCTTTTGATAAACACATGAATAATATAACTTTCTTTTGAGCATGAGGTATTATTTACATAAACAAGTACAATGAGGATAAAAATATTTTAATATGAAGATTGACCATAACTACAAACTTCAACATGGTCCTCTTTTTGTAGCTTTCTTGGGCTCTCTACCATCTCCTTTAGGCCTTCAACCCCATTATTAGCTTGTTATCTACTCCTTTACCCTTCTGCTAACTCTACTTAGCTCTTTTTATGCCTTGACCTCCTTGTTTTTACATTTCACAGCTCAAGTGGATGCCTCCCTAAGCCCAATAAGTTGCTACAACATCCTTGTGGCCTTCGGTGACCCTCCTGCTCCTTACTTGCTATGGTTGGTTTGTTTAGGGCTGCGACCTATTCCTTGGTTGCAGACACACTTAAAGCTACCAGTGATCTACACAAAAATTATGTCCAACACTTCCCAACCAGTAGAACCTTAAGAAAACTCATCCTTGTCCACATATCTATCCTTCTTCAATTGTGGCTCCTTTTGCTTCCTTGGCTAAGTCACTTTTAGCCACTCCACAAGAAGACTAATCCTTATGTTTCTTGCCAACTAGCCTTTTCATTGGCTACTTCATTTATACTTGTCCTTTAGTCTCTTATGGAAACCCTTATGTCCTTCAAGAAGCCTCCAACACAACCTTTCCATTAAATTATAATATTAAATTCATTTCCTTAGGTTCCAAGCCCACTCACTTTTGGTACAAAACCCCTTTGGGTTTAAATCGCACACATCCATATTTGTGGATGTTTCTCTCTCACAATCCTAGCACCAGGGGCATGTGAGAGTACCTCCCGACGCTACCCAATTTCAACACTCTCTCTTAGTGAGGGAGGTACTTCCATCCCTTAGAAGTATCTTTGTGTCCCACGCTGGAATACAATCATCTTTCAGTGTTGCTCTCGAACATTCATTGTAAGCTTCATCTTTCATCACATAAGCAAAAATTTCTATAAGAATAGAACCCTTCTTACTACTAAAAACATCCTACATCTTATTTTCCTAATAGGCCTTTAAGCCAATCCATGGCTCCTTCTTCTCAGATATGTAAGTCTCCTTTGATGCACTCTTCTGGGGTTGTTGACTCTCCATCTAAATTTGTAAACTCTCTTCGGAACTTGACTCCCTCTGAGTCTAAAAAACCTTCTTCTTTCCTTGGTCAATATGCTTTCAATTTAGTTTGTACAAACTATTCTCTCTCACTCCAAGAACCACTCCTAGTCTAGATTTAGATCCATTGGACTTGAGCATCACTTTTACATCCCATAATATAACTTCAAACCCCTTTGTTTCAATTTTTGAGACTAAAAGCATGTTGCACCTAAGCTCTAGTACCCAAACTACATCTTAGACTCATAACAATCCACCTGACTCCATCTTGAATGGTTCAATCCATGTTCCTTTGGATGCGTGTTGACTCTTATCACCAATGTTCACATGTAATTCAAGTTCCCACTTAGTCAGGCTCTCAAACACTTCCCATGAACTTGTCATATGCTTTGATGATCCACTATCTATGAACCAAGCATCTTTATGAATGTTGCTCCCAGAGAAATGAGATATAAGAGTAAACTCATCATTGAATCTCCTAGTGAACTCATCCTCATTAATTGTAGTTGGAGCAAGCATCGCCATATGTAACTTCTTCTCTTTCCCTCCTTTCTTCTTCTTGTGCAAACACTTGCTTGCATAATGACCATACTCTTCACATGCAAAGAATTTCAATTTTCTTAGGTCCTTCTTCTTCAACTTACTAGTAAGGGAAACTTTCTTTGCATCAATACTCTTTTGTTGAAATTCCTATTATGAAGTTCCTCATGGATGAAATCGTCTTGTAACTTGTTCCAATATAGAATTTTCTCTCATGATATTACTCCTTTGATGAATGGCTTCCACTACTTTGAGAAGCCCTTTATTAGAATCCTCACCAATTTTGGTTATTCCACATTGTCCCCTATAGTTGTAAGCTCATCATGAACTTGTAAAATCCTTATGAGATATGAAGTCAAGTTCTCTGAATTTCCCATCTTGATGTCCTTATGCTTCTCCCTCGATACCATATTCTAGTTCTCGTTCTTGTTCTAAAATAATGCTTTCAGAGCTTCCCACATGTGTCATGCAGTCTTCTTTCCAGTGAGATGAGGTATCAAATGATCCTTGACTCCATCAATAATGATCAACTTGGCCTTTGCATCAACTAAGTTATACAAAGCGAAATTTGTTGTATTAGTTAGTGCATTGATCTGGGTGTTGGCATAGTACCACAAATAATTGACCAAAAAGACTAGCTTGATTCTTTCCTTCCACAAACTGTAGTTGGAATTCCCTTCCAATCGGTCCTCAAACTTCAATCTATGAATCATCTTGACTAGATGTCCTTCCTTCAATAATGAGACAACTCAACTCCCTCTTAGAGCTAATCCTTATGCACACTTTTGACCCAATTGTTCTTCAACGTTGCTCTAATAACATGTTAGAATCCACACACTCCAGCTCTGGTCTATGCTCTTAGCTAGAAAACACAAACATACTAACAGTGCCTAAATTTAAACATTTGCACAACGGAAATTACAATAATCATATTAAAGTATAGCACTCTCTCTCTCTCTCTCTCTCTCTCTCTCTCTCTCTCGATATATATATATATATATGCTCAATCTCATTTCTTATGATTTCTTTATTAAGAAAATCCGCAAGGCTCCCGTACTAGGGATAGTGACTCTTTACAATCCCAATACCATGCAAATATACAATTTTGTACTTTAACTAAATACCTAGGTTTAGGCCAATTCCCTTAAGTCCTCTTCAGCCCAAAATATAACACCTACAACTCACTTAAATAACTTGTTATAACAACCTAGGGCATTACCAACCCACTTTAGACTACTCAAACAAAAATAAGCTTAACTAGGCACAATTCGTTATCCCATGGTCCTCTTGTTATAGCTTTCTTAGGCCCTCTACCAACTCTTTTAGGCTTTTAACCCCTTTACTATTCTATTGTCTACTCCTTTATCCTCCAACCAACCTTGCTCAGCTCTTTTTTTTCCTCAACCTCCATGTTTTTACCTTACACAGTCTAGCGGATGCCTCTCTAAGCCCAGCGAGTCGCTAGAACAACCTTGCAACCCCTATGGCCTCATGTGGCCCTCCTGCAGCATCTTGCAACCCTCTTGTGGCCTCCTACTCCTTGTTTTGTATGGTTGGTTTGTTTAGGCATGCGACATATTCCTTGGTCATAGCCTCACTTAAAACTATCAAGGCTCTACACAAAATTTATGTCCAACCCTTCCCAACCAGCAGAATCTTAAGAAAACTCACCCTTATCCACAAATTTATCCTTCTTTAGTTGTGACTCCTTTTTTTGCCTTGGCTAAGACTCTTTTAGCCACTCCATAAGAAAAATGATCCATATGCTTCTTGTCAAATAGCCTTTCCATTAGCTACTTTATTTTTATTTGTTCTTAGATCTCTTATGGAAGCCCTTATGTCCTTCAAGAAGCCTCCAACACAACCTCTCCATTAAATTAGAATATTAAATGTCTTTCCTCGAGTTCCGAGCCTACTCACTTTGGGTCAAAACCCCAAACTTGGGTGCAAAGCCTACACATCCATCTTTGTGGGTGCTTCTCTCTCATATGCCTAGCACTAAGGGCATGTGAGAGTGCCTTCCAATATTACCCAATTTCAACAATATTGACTTAAATTGCTATTGGGGTATTAAAAAAGATGGTTGGTAAATTGGTAAGATTAATATCAGTGAGGCATTCACAAATTCATTTAGTATGGATTTGAACCTCTCTTAGAGTTGGTTGGCCCATGAGCATGGTGTCATCTACAAATTGTTGGTAAGTGGAAAGTGAGTTGGAATTGAGTATGTAATCTTTTTAGGAAATCATGCTTGGCAACTAGATTTTAGTGTTCTACCTAAACCTTATATCATAAAAAGGAAAAGATAGAAAAAAAAAAAAATTACCCTATCTTATACTTCTAGATAATAATAGTAATAATAAATTAATAAAAATTAAAAATTAAAAACAAATTTTACTTCTAGATAATAATAGTAATAATAAATTAACAAAAATTAAAAATTAAAAACAATTTTGGAATTTGAAAATCAAATTAGATGTAATTTTTTCTCTAATTAATAAAAAATCTTTAAAATCTTTTAATTCATATATATATTAAATGATAAAATAATAATACAAACAACTAAATATATCACATAATATCAAATATAACCGCATATTCTTGAAAAATCGCCATACATTTTATAAAAATCATATACAAGGTTAATAATAAAAAGTCTACGCATTATCTTATTCTTTTTCATATTAATTTTTTAATTGTTTTAAAAATTGCTAACATTACTCTATTTTTCATTCGACGAACAACGTGCATTGAAATTATTGGTACGATAGGAAATTTCGAGATTTTACCTTATGGAAGTGCTTGGAAAATAACTTATTGAATTTCATATGATATTTTAAAATTTATATTTTATAAAAAGTGTTTGAAAAATAAATTATTAAATTGAATATTTCATGGAGAAATTTATTTTAAAATTTTTGAATTCAATTTGTTTAGAATTGTAAAAGATTTATTGAAATCACAAATTTAGACTTGGGCGCGCACGTGGTCGGGGCTGTCAGCTATCTCGCTCCGCACCCATGTTCAATCCATGTTGCTTGCTCGCGCTGCTGGGCAGCCTATTCAGTGTATTCTGCTTTTGTACAGCCTATTCAGTCAATCCCGCATATGTACATAATGTAAAAAATAAAGTGAATATTGTGACTCTGGGCTATATATAGCTTCATATGTACATAATGTAAAAAATAATGTGAATATTGTGACTCTGGGTTATATATAGCTTTTAAAGGGAACTCGCCACCCCATCTTTAGAAAAGTTTTTGAGAGTAATATAATCAAAAAAAACCAGTTTAAACAACACAAATCAAGATTTGACCACATTTTTTTTGGCCAGCCAAAAACTTATTAGAGACTTTAATGACTACTCCAATTTAACGTCTTATTTAATTAATAATAATAATAATTAAATCCTATAAAGTTTAAATTTCTTTATAACTAAATTGAAATGATATGCATGTGTGTGGAAGAAGAGTTTAATCAACTGACACTGGCCTGGTACAATATGGATATTAGAATTAACCAGCTACCTACATTCCCACCGGGTGCCCCATGATAGCACTCTATGCACTTTTTATTTCCTATGCAAACCTGAAACACAGCTTTTGCTGTCACTATTATCTTTTTAATCGTTTGACCCACCATCAGTATCATTGCGAGGCTTCCATGTGACCAGGGGCCACGGATAGCAATACATTTACGCCATCGGCCCCACGATACTTTATTCATAATTATCCATTTTTTGTCGAGTATCAGGAATGATGATAATGGGTGATGTGGGGGGAGGAGCTTCCCTGGAATGGAAGTTCTTGTGGGGCTTTAACAGTAACTGCTTGCTTATCCCTGGAATAGAAGTGAAGTTCTTGCGGGGGTTATTTCATTGTACATTACCATTGCCATTTACTTCTCATTGTCATTCAACAATAGCCCATTATGGGCCATCATGTGCAGAGGATATACAGTCACACTGATATATATATATATATATATATATATATATATATTCAGTACGATGATATATATATGTATATCAAAAATTAAGTCCATTAAAGGAAATCTTGTACAGAGGATATACTGTCGCCCTGATTGTGATTGTGATCTATCGCATTAGCTTTTACTTCTCATTGTCATCAAATTAAATTTTCATGGAGTTATTACATTGACCTGTCAATTTCATCCAGGAACAGCCTTTAAAGGGCAGTCATGTACAGAGGCTTGAAGCCCAACAGCCATTAAAGGGCAGTCATGTACAGAGGATTGAAGGCTGTTAAAGTCAATCATGTACAGGGGATTGAAGCCATGTGGGGCATCCATCAGCAATCCAGTTTCACCTCTCAAGCTAAGTCCTTCATTACCTTTTACTTCCCATTGTCATCAATTAAGGCTTTCCTTTTTTTATTATTGTCATCCATTAAATTTTCATGGAGTTATTACATGTCATCATGTTTGTACACGTTGGCAGGGTATCAGATCATCACGCTAACCCCTCATTGCTGAGAAAACATGAAATTTTAGGTTACTCTACGGACGTACTTTCTGTCACCCTCTCTGTCTATCCAGCCGAGTTACAAAAAACTCGTACATATCACTTTGCGAGATGGTGCAGCTGCGCAATCATAGTGATTAAGCTTAATCATGGTAATTAAAACATAAATCACTATTATTAAGTTAATCATTTAAGATTTTTGGTAGTTTTTAGGTGTGATTTTTTTGGAGTTTTGGTCAAATTTTGATTTGTGTTTTTTAAACTATTTTTTAGATAAAAGAAAATATAATATGCATATCACATTAAAATATATAACATATAAATAGTACTTATAAATTAACAAGTCCATACAAATTTACCATAATCATTTTTAAATTTAATTAATAAGTGGATATAAATTTAATATTTTAATATAACAATATTTTTAATTATGAATATTTACCATGAATATTATTAACTTCTAAATAGGATTTTTTGCAGTACTATGAGTCAATACCAAGAAGAGAAAGATAGAATGATGGAGGGAGAGAGGGAGTGGAGGGAAGAAAATCATAATACTATGGGTTGATACCATGGTTTATCAATACCATGGGCCACCAGATTTTAACTATTTTGTTACAATACCATGGGCCAATACCATAGCTTATCAATACCACATGCCCAAAAACTATAACTTATTTCAAAATCATAATATTTTACAAATATTTTATTTTAATTTGATTTATAACATTTTTTAATTAAATCTAAAAGCAAAAAAGTTATAATTACCTTTGAGGTATATCTAAACCCTCCATTCTCACAACTACTAAAAATATTCCCATAGAGATTAAATCGAGGTTTTAATAAATTAAAAGTGAGAATACTTTTATATATACGTATGTGAAATTTATATAATATAAATAATATTATAACGAACCACGATATATGCATCTTAACCCAGGATCCACGCGAAGAGAGAAAACAAAGTGACTAACAATGATAAAGATATTGCATGATTCTTTTAAGTTTTTTATTATTGTATTTTCTTTCACATGATTGATCCAAAACATAAGTTTAATATTTTATAACCAAATATGTTTTTTTGTTTTTAATTTAGATACTTTCTTAAATACAATACAATGGGATCAATATTTAAGAGAGAGTGAGTGAGATGGAGGGGGACTAGAATGGGGAGAGAGACATAGAGCTGGGAGAGACAAGGAGAGAGAGGAAGGAAGAGAGAGGGCATCGAGGGGAGAGAGGGAGGGAGAGAGATGGATTTGGAGGGGGAAAGAGAGGGAGGGAAGAACAAAGACATTGAAGGATAGAGGTGGAGTGAGAGAGGGAGTGACAAGGGAGAGATGAAGATAGAATGAGGGAAAAGAAAGAAAAGGAGAGGCTAGAGATAGGGAAAGAAGGGGAAGAGAGAGACATCGAGACATAGATATGGAGGGGGGTAGGAGGAAGGGATATAATGACAGAGTACAAGGGAGAGATGGAGAGATGGTGAGGGAGAGAGGAGAGAAAGAGGGAAGAGAAAGAGGGAAGAGAAAGAGGGAGACAATGGGAAGATAAAGAGAGAGAGGGAGAGGAAGAGGGAGGGAGAGTGAGATAGATAGATATTGAGGGAGAGTGTATGTTGTGGGAGTGAGAAGGAGAGACAAGGGGAGATAGAAATATAGATGTTGGGGGGAGATAGGGAAGAAAAGGGAGGAAAAGGGAGGGTGGAGAAGAAGATATATATATATATAGAAAGAGACAGAAGTAGAAGAGGGAGAGAGAGAGTGTGTGTGTGTGTTTGGGGATTGAGATAGAGAGACAATGGGAGATAGAGATATACATGAAGGAGGTAGAGAAAGGGGGGAGGGAAGTAGAGAGAGAAGGGGTCTGGATGGAGGTAGAGAGAGAGCAAGACGGAGAGATAGATAGATACCTAGGTATGGAGAGAGAGTGTGTATGTTTTCGGGTTGATATAGAGAGATAAAGGAGAGACAAAGGGAGATAGAGATATAGATGGAGAGGGCAAGAGGGAATAATAGAGAGACAAGAGAGGGAGGGAGGAAGAGAGAGGGATGGAGGAAGAGAAAGAGAGAGAGAGAGAGATGTGTTTAGGGTCCTGAGATAGAGATACAAATAAGGAGAGATGGAGGGAGGTATAGATTATATGACAGGGGAAGAGAGGGAATAAGATAAAGATGGATAAAGGGAGGGAGAGGATGAGAGAGAGAGACGGGGGAGAGAGAGAAGGAGAGAGGGAGGGAGATAGACACAAAATGGAAGGTGGAGAAAGAGGGAAGAATAAAGAGATACAGAGACAAATACAGACAAAGAAGTTAGATTTAGAAACTCTTGAATATTTTGGTTTTTCACTAAAATAGATGTTCTAATTTTAGTGCCATTGTTGATTTCTAATACTAATTGATCGCTTTCACTAGATGCATTTATTTCAGTGTAGATGTCGATTTCTAATCTTATTTAATACTTTACACTAGATGCAAGGATTTCAGTGTAGATGTTGATTTCTACTCTTGTTTCATTGCAATAATGTAAACTTTGAAACGGGCACTATAAACTGAAAACAAGAACTCTAGCCAAAATATCCCCAAAAACATGAAAAATCAACTCGAAAATGAAAAGTGTTGATTTTGGAATAACATTTTTTTTTTTCTAGGTTAAATTTTCAACATGTTTTAGAAATGGCAATGAAAAACAATTTTTGTGCAAAAATTGTGTAAAAATCACCCTTAAAATGAAAAGTGTTGATGTGTTGATGTTGAAATAACTTGTGTTTCTTTTTATAAATTTTGAACATTTTGAA
>APFE030325129.1:132036-146026 GCA_000404065.3 Pinus taeda
AAAAATATAACATTTAAAAAACATATCCATAATTACTACATTAGAAAATATAAGTGTCAAAAATATGCTTCGAAAAAAAAATATGTATTATGCATCAACACTTTTCAAAATCGATTGACTTTTTTGCTACCTCAATGAAACGGGTAATCATATTAGTTTTCGTTTCAAAGTTTACATTGTTTTTCTTGCACTAGATGCATTGGTTTCAATGTAGATATTGGTTTCTAATCCTATTTGATTGCTTGCACTAGATGCATTGATTTCAGTGTAGATGTTGATTTATAATCATATTTAATACCTTGCACTAGATTCATTGATTTAAGTGTAGATGTCGATTTCTAATCCTATTTAATACCTTACACTAGATGCATTGATTTCAGTGTAGATGTTGATTTCTACTCTTTTTTTATTGTTTGCACTAGATGCATTGGTTTTAGTGTAGATATTAATTTCTAATCCTATTTGATTGCTTGCACTAGATGCATTGATTTTAGTGTTTATATTTATTTATAATCCTATTGGATTGCTTACACTAGATGCATTGATTTCGGTGTAGATGCTGATTTATGATTTGATGCAAATAGATGTATGATGTACAATAAATTCAAAGTAATTAGATTAATATTGTGCATTGATTTCTGTGTAATCACATCTCTACCCCCTCCATCTATAGCTCTATCTCTCGTTGTATCTCCTTCTTTATCTCTCTATATCACCCCCCAAACGTACACTCTCTCTCTACATATCTATCTATCTCTCTCTCTCCCTCCTTTCCCTACCCCCCTCTCTCTTTCCCTTCTCTCTCCATATATATATATATATCTTCCTCCCTCCCTATCTTTGCCTCTCCCTTCTTCCCTCTCTGGCCCCCCACCCCCCTCCATTTATATCTATATCTCCACTTGTCTCTCCTTCTCACCCCCAAAACATACGCACTCTCTCTCTTAGTGTAAGAACATAAAAATTATTTATGGTGTGAATTGACTTCTGTGTTACAGTAATTCAACCATAAATAATACTTGAACTTTCATCCTCAATAAAATGTTCACTTACCTGAAATGTTTGCTTCCTAAAACTATAAACTATTTGTAATTCGCTACATCCTTATTATTCCTATTTTCCATCATTCAACATTGTTAATCACTTTGCATTCAAATGCAATAATAGAAAATAACTACCATTGAACATTATTTGGGGTTTAACACTCCATAAGTCACAATGATTGATTTTGGAGAAAACTAATATTAATATTGGAGAGCAACAAAGACAAGGTATGGTGTTTACTATAGTAGCTCGAGTTAAATATTTGAATGGTCTATGATTTCAACTACCCTTTCATATGATTGATATGAGAAAATGACGAAACTAATAGGTGTGACAATAAGAACAAAGAAGAAAATAGTTTCAGATTGATCGCAATGAAGATTGTTTGTAATTGAATATATTCTTATTATTCACATTTTCTATCATCCAACATTGTTCCATTGTCACTTTGCACCCAAAAAAATTATTTCATCAATTTTCATCTTTCAAGTTATTTTTTTCAAGGGTGGCTCACAGATAGTGAGTGGCCGCTACATCCATGGGAAAATCCAGGTAGATCAACCCAAAGGGATCTATCTGTCGGACAAACTAGCAAAGTCTAACCACAAGGGCATCGAGGAGATTTGACCTCGTGACCTCCTAATAAGTCAGGTACTTAGGAACATGAACTCGACCAACTAAGCTATCCCTTGGGGATTTCATCTTTTAAGTTATTAGCAGTCTCTCTCATCTCAAAAAATTAAGGTAACTAAGAAAATTTAAAATTAAATTGACCAAATTAATATTAGAAATATTTAACATATTTAAAATGATCAAAATAATTAGATGTTCAACAAATTGTGTATGATTGCACACGATTGAAACCAACCTAGATCCATCTTAACCTCAAATCTATCAGGCTCTGAGAGGGATCAAATCACTCGAGGTGTAAACCTTTCCTCAAGTTTTGCACTAAAAAATAGGTTTGCACCTCGAGAGATTTGATCCCTCTTGTCGCTTGATAGATCTGGGATTAAGATGGATCTAGGTTGGTTTTGTAAATATAAACATTGTTGCTCAATTTTGGTGATGAATAAAGATATCGTTCAATTTTGATTTATCTTTTGTTCTGGATAAGAGTTTATTATATGATTTTAGCATTCTTATTAATTTAGTGTCAATTTATGCTTATTTAAAACCAATGTAAAGTTGTCCTTACATAATTGCTTAGAGTTAAATCAGAATTAAATAATGGATTCAAATAGACCTATATGTGTTAGTTGATAACTTTTTAGAAATCTAATTGTGTGCTTGTCTTTTTCCTAACTCATTGTTGTATTATATGAACTTTTTATGTAATATAACAAGTACTTTCACTATTTGAATTCAATTGTTGTTGCTTGAATCTAAATATATGCATTGTAAGGCTTATAATTGTTTACTAGATAATTACATATGCATATGTGCTTAAATGGCTACAAATCATATAAATTGTTTCAGTGACTTGCTATTTCATCCTAATCTTAGATTCAATCCTGGTCCATTTCACCTTACTCTTGGTTGAGGATGGGATTGTTCCCTTTCTTGATCGAGATAGGTTATGAAAGGTAGTCTTAGGTTAGTGATTAGATATTTCTTTTTGTTGTTTTCACAATAGCTTATATTGCATTTAATTTAGGAAATCATATTAGAATGTCTCTTTTTTAAGGAGCAATTCACTCGGTATAAATTAGACCCACATATTGACCAGAATCGCGATCCCAAACAAATAAAGCTCTAATTGGGGCCTTGACCAGGTGATCTCCCTAATGTTGGCTTGGTCATTTCCAAGTATCAATAGGATGTCAACTTGTTATCTAGGAGTGATGTCTACAAGCCAATAGTACCTTGGAGCTTGTACTCTTGATTTGTAGGATTCGCCACGATTGACAATGTGTTTTCCTAATTAACCCCTGACCGGTCGAGTCCACGAGTGTTCAACATTAACTCATCTATTCACGCTTAGTGGATTGTGCTAGGTACCTTGGGGTTTATTTTCATTATTGACAAATCCCCTTGCGTTTGTTAGACAATTTCTACCATGTTTGAAATCAACGCATCTATTCACATGATGCAGATTCATACCATCAGGGTTGAGACGAAGGCCTTGGGTTTTGGGATGTTTCACTCTTATATGACACCCCTCCCAAGTTATGATGGAGTATGTACTATATCATGTACTTTTATAATCATTTTGTGGCACCTTCTTTCTATGTGTTTGATGTCCTACTAATGAATATTGTGACATAGATTCACAATTTATTTGTTGGTGGCTATGATCTCTCTTTTGATGGCATGGATATATCCTTCCTTCATGGCCATATATTAAACATTTCATGTCATGGATTTGCAGTATATAGTTTTGGCGAACATTTTTTATTTATTTATTATTCCAAGCATGGGTATGCCCACCTCAAGGTTGATCTATATATGATTGAGCCTCAGTTGTTTGGATAGGTCCTAGTTTCCTTTCTTCTTGGCTCATTTCTTACCTTTTTTTCTGAACCAGCACATCATAACCCTAGATCCATCTTAACCTCGAATCTATAAAGTGCCAAGAGGGATCAAATCTCTTCCTTTCTCTCAAATCTCTCCCATTCGCTTGACATTTGATCCCTCTTGGCACTTGATAGATCAATCTTAACCCCGGATCTATCAAGCGCCAAGATGGATCTAGGCTAACCAAGAGGGATCCATCTCGAGGTGAATGCCAATCTCTCCATTTCTCTCTTCCCCCCCATCACACTCTCCATCTCTCTATACCTTCCAACTCTATCACTATCTCCCTCCCTCTCTCCCTCCTCCATATCTATGTCTCCATGTCTCTCTCTTCCCCTTCTTTCCCTTCTATACATAAGGGTTAATATGGATCTATCATGTGCCAAGAGGGATCAAATCTCAACCACTAGTTTCTCTTCTAATATCATATATTAAGGGGCATTTATTATTATCTTATTTGTCACCCTTAAGGTTGGACAAGAACCTACCTTTAACTCACATCAGTTTAGGGTTGGTCCTACATCCTTGGAAAATTCACTTTCAACCCTCATCACTCTTTGTCCTCAACAAGTTAGTATGGCATCACTACCTACCAATTACAATGGATTGATGCAACTCTTTACATAACAAGTTGACTTTAGCAAAGGGGAAATGAAGGGTCAACTCTTATAGAATTAGGCTTCCCAAAATGATTAATTAGAACTAGGATAAGATAGCATAACAATGGATCAATAATTGAAGCATTTATCCTAACTTCTCTTGGCCCTAAGTGTCCAAATTCATCCTCTGAAACCTATGAGAATCCTATATAATTAGACCCTTCCAAAGGGGAGGGGAGACTGAAAAATATGGATGGTATTATCTTTATGCTGGTGGAATTCTCAAGACCACTTCCCTATAATGTTGTGGTGAACTCGATTATAGCAAGTAAGTCAAGAAGGATAAAGAGTTAAGGGATCCAAGAAGGACTCGTGCAACACCAAGGTATATATAAACTATTCATATGTTAATTAATTTTTGATGAAAATTTCTCTCCCATGCTTATCTCTTGATGTATGTTTTAATGTTGGATTTGAGTATTTTCTTATCAGATTTATATTTAACACTAACAAAGCTTTGTTTTGAAAGAGTACCTTTCTTCTCTTGTCTGTGATATATGTAGGTTACTTTGGTTAGCGATGGAAACATGATCTCTAGGAGGTAGAGCAAGATTTTCTGAAGCTGGTCGGATAGATCTTACATTAGCAAGTGAAGGACTGAAAGTATGATATCCTTATTCTTATGTATCTTGTGTGGTAGATCTAGGAGAATCTTACATGTTGTTTACCCCATTGTATAGAAGATCTAAGAGCAAGATATGCAAAGCAATAACTCCTTTGTCAAAGGGAAACTTTTAAGCAAACACAATGTTTGTTTGTTTGTTTTCTTCGTGGAAAATCAGGATAGGTCCACTCAAAGGGACCACAGCCCCCGGCCAAACTAATTAGAGCCTAACCCTAAGGGCATCGAGAAGAATTGAACTTGTGACGTCTCAATGTCAAGGTACTTTAGCAACGTGACCTCGACCAATTGAGCTAAACCTCGGCATTGGGAAAACATAATGTTGTCAACCTAAAGGAAAAGAATTATGAATATACCAATGAGTGTGGGGCTAACACAACCTACATCGTCTTAACACTCTTCTAGCTTTTCATTCTATATGCTAAAAAGGGTAGGGGATAAGGGACACCCTTACTTCACTCTAATACTGCATTTATTTTTTTTGTAACCAACCCTTAGTGGTCCTAACTTGGCAATAAAATTCTCATACAACCTTGTCACGACAACCTTCAACTCGAGAGGGACCATAATCTCTTCAGCCTCTTCCAAAATTTTGTCCCAGGAAAAATGTCAAATGTTTTTTGAAAGTCAACGAAACAACAAAAAATATAAATTTTATTATTGCAACATTCATTTGTAATGATCTTGAGAGTAACAAGGCAATCCAATTGAATAGCATCCCCTAAACCCAGCTTGGCCTTTAGCTCCTTTACCATGGGTTTCTAGCCATAGGATAATTTTCTTTTCCCAAATAATTTTGTACAACTTGGCTAAAATGTGGCTAAACATAATGGTCCTATAATTAGAGGGAATGTCCTTATCCTCACTTTTAAATATAGGCACAATAAGATTTTTTATCCAACACTTAAAGAAGTTTTACTTCATTACCAAATTAAAGATGTTATATATGTGAAGAATGAAGATAAACCTTCTCATTTTAAAATTTCAATTTAATTTTCAATATCCTTAACTTTCTTATTAGTAGGCAACTTAACCCAAACCAAATATCTTTAAAAAAAATAATATCATTTCATACTAAAACATTCAAAATAATATACATATATAAAACATCATTAATTAATATATATATATATATATATATATATATTCCAGGACCGTTCCACCCCCGAGGATGGTTGTGTCTCCCATGTGATGACATGGCCAATGACACATACTTTTGGTCGTGATTCAATATCGAATCCAGCACCGCACTTGGATCCAACACGCATTTCCAAGGCTAAATTCCTGCCCCGCGTGGAAAGATATGGTGTTCAATCGTTTTATGCCAACTTTTACTTTTGATTTGTGGTTGGCCAAACGATTCGCAAAGCTCTTACACTCACGGTGATGGGATATTCCATTTCAGTAGGACTGCAGAAGTTGTGGTAATTAGGTTTGGTTAGCTTAATAAATTATATACTAATGTAGATTTATTTTAAGCATAGATTTTATATGAGTAGAGCTTAATTTTTTCTATGTGTAAATATTGTTAGAGTTCAAAATACTGTGTAAATATGGTTAGAGTTCAAAATATGTGATATTTTTTTATTGTTTAAATTTATTTTTAATGTTAAATAGAAACCAAATATAAATTTTATTTATAATTGTTGAGATCTTTTTCTACAATCACAATGGCTTCATGAACTTGTATGCAGGCTAGAAAAATTGATTTTTTGGGATATAAAATTCATTATGACTACAATTACCCTTGATATTTTTTAATAGACATAATCACAAAGAGAGATTTGGCTTATCATCATCACAGAAATTGGCTTATCAAATTTGGAAATTAGTGTAATAAAAGTGGAATTTAGAGACCTTATAACTAGTTCATGGGACTTAATCTGCCAAATTACTTTTAGAAGGTCCTTCATAAATAGATCATCACAAAGAAAAACTCAATAGTTCACTCGTCTAAACTCAAGCTCTTATATTTCTAGAAAGAATGGAGGACTAATAGAAGTTCTTCTTTTGTGACCTCGTCATATAACTTTTGATTAACTTCCATGGTGATAAAGCAAAGGAAAAAAGACGTTAGCTTTATTATCTCATCCATATTTTCCATTATTTATTATTCACGAATAACTTGAAAATACTTTACCCTCACCTTAGATAGGTCTTTCAAATCATTTACTTTGTTACCATCCATATCTTGTAAATCCAACTTGTATGATTTTTTTTATAATTTACATGTTGGTGAAATAATTTGATGTCTACATCTCCCTTTACCAGTCAAATAAATGTACTCTTCATTTTTTATTATGCTTCCCTATTTTCCAATAGTCTTCTTTTTCTACCTTCCCATTTGTTTAGCATATGTTCTCTTCATCACTAATAACTCTTAAGCCATTATTCTTATTAAATCTCCTTGATTCATCTTATTTTAGTGGCCTCTCCTTATTCTTATGTACTCAATTTCCCATGTCATTTCTTTTCCCATTACATCCTTAAGAGACTGAGTTACTTAAGATCTAGCAAAGTGTTATGGGTCAAGATCATAACCCCTCCATTCTCTCTTTAATATATTCTTGAAAATCTCATCCTCAAGCCTTATTTTCTCTATATATAAGCCAACATGGATCCATCATAACCCAAGATCTATTAAGCACCATGTGTTGGAGAATCTAGTAGGGAAAATATTTAAAAAATCCTTCATATTCTTATAATTACTTGTGAACTTTAGTTAGTTTCTTCATGTTCTACTAAATTTCCTTCATCAAATAATTCTCAAGAGCACAAACCATAAAGATCATAAAAAACAGAGGACACAAAATACAGGCTCCAAGCTAAGGCAAAACCCGTCCAAGGGGAAAACCCAAAAGAATCTCGTCTCTTCTTATAGAATTTGATAAAATGAGAAAACAAAGACCTAAATACTTTGACCAAGACCCCTCCAAGCACCAGTTTAGGCCTCTTTCAAAGCCCTTCCAAGAAGTCAAAGTCACCTCTAGTAAATAAGAGCCAAACCTTATCCAAACTTGCTCCAAACTTAGATTTTGGCTCCCAAACTTAGAAATTTGAACCTGCAGTGACTTAAGAAATTTCGGCCTGCAACTTTCTCCCCCCTACTTCAGAACAGAAACCATAATCCTCGCGCGTGTGAGCAAAAATTTAGGTTTTCAATTATTTCCTTCGATAGGGTTATTCTTCTTGTCTTCTAGTCTCCTCGCTCTTGTTTTCCTTCTTGTTCTCTTGTCGATCGAACTTGTGAAGACGTTTTTTCAAGTGAGTCAAATCTGCTTCTATATATATGCCTTTCATGAGGTCGAATACCCCTCTTTAGATTGACTTCTTACTGGTAGGGCCAACTTGTGCTTGGAGGGTTATTTTGACTTTTTAGACTCAAAATAATTTATTTATTTTTTCGTGATACAATTTTCCCAAACGGGTCTTATATACATGACATTGACTCTCATGACTCATGACAATTATCTTATGACATGAAAAACCCTAGAAGCATGAAGAACATTCTTAACCTAGTTGACCAATCAAAAGAAACATGAAACCCATGCTTGAAAATAATAATTCATCTTTCTTATTTTATTTGTTACATAAAATATACATAATGACATGAGTACAATGACAATTATGAACACCAAAACTAGTTACATTTTCCACCACTCCCTCTTAACTAGGAAGGTATTCATAATTGTATAATCGGTACAAGGATATTCTCAAACTAAAGAGTTCTCATAAGAAGAGTTGGATTGGTAAGCCATGTTTAAGCATCAACATCATAACCAGCATTGCCAACACAATAAGGCCTTAACTTGACAACCTATATTTATATCAGAGAAAAAATGTTGGGAGGCTTTATGTGAGACACCACACTACCTATCAAGTAACATATCCCATCTTGATGTTCACTAGGTATATCCTTTCAGGACTATCCTTATCTTGGATTCCCAATCCTCAAAGAATATTGGTCCTCTTCAACCACTCTTGTCTTGGATACTTGTCCAATCCCCAAAGAGTGTCAGTCAACTTACTATTTTGGATTTTCTATCCTTAAGGAATATCAATCTCAGATGCTTATCTAATCCTTCATCCACCATTCTCTCTCCATGGCCTTCACTTAGACATGTAGTTTTTAGTCCTGGCCTAGTGCATGACACGTGAAGAAGAGAATATGATGTCTTTAACATCACTCCATCTCAACCTAGAGAGGAGATCCTCATTCCCTCTCGATTGGGGAATAGATCCTTTCTCCTTCTCAAACATTTAAGGATACTTCTTACTCCCTCTAAAGAATAGAGGATAATCTTTTACTTCCTTCAATTTGGAAATTTCTAGTGTGTCTTCATCATTACGTCAACTACTAGTCCTTCATGGAGATATTCAAGTAGCTACATGGCTCCTCCTCTTCTTCTTATCTTCATGAAATTGAGCTTTCATCTTCCTGAATGTGTTGGAGCCAAACTATGACAGGATTTGGGCCATCAACCTTTCAAATCACTTTCCTTTATCAAATAAAGGCATTAGATTGAGCCTACCAAAGTAGAGCTTAATCGTAGCTGCCTCTAAATATGGAAGTGATCTTCATTGTTCATATGAACATTGGGTGATATATTTTTATTGCTACCTCTTAATCCCAAGATGATGTAAACATATTAACCATACAATCCTTCAATGATTATTAAAACCATCCATTCAATCCATGTATTCATTGAATTAAGTTCAAAACCAATAGATGTAGATATACTTGTCTCAATTGCCATTATGATTTTTTGCAATTTCCTTCCAAGTATCTAAACATATATTGACCAAATAACCAAAACCAAGACATCATTATCAAAAATTACCTCAATATGATGGCCTCTTCGGATTCTGCCTACTTTGGAGATGAACATCCTTTTGCATGGTCTATCTTTTACCAAAGGTCCTTCTCCATTCTAATCACTTGTAATCAAATTGTCCATGGAGCAAACTCACCTAAAATTTTCTTCTTTCTTGGAGTTGTCATTGTCAACTCTCTTTATTTTTCATATAGACGGATCTTCCTTAAATAGTGAAGATCCTTGAGATCTTCTCCTTTTGGCTTCTTCTCAGGTTCTCCCTTTTCTTCAACTACGTGAGCTTCACTCCTTTCCTTCCTTTTGTTGTTTTTCTTGTTTGGACAATCCCTCTTGAAATGTCCTTATTCATTGCATCCAAAGCATTAAATATTGTACATATATGGTTTCCCCTTTCACTTTCCAAACTTTCCTTTGTTCTTCTTCTTGGATTTTACAATAAAGGCTTAAGACTTCTCATTTGATTCAGTGTCATCCTTTGACGTTATCCTTGTTTCTTCCAAGATACATTAAGCCCATAGTTCATCAAAAGGAGTAGTGTCCTTTCTTAAGTAGAAACTAGTACACAAGTGGTCATTTCTGAATCGGAAATGACTTCCCCAAGCCCTTGCAACTGGTCCCTTATTTGTGAGATATTCATAAGATAAGTGGCCATGTCTTCATCCTTTGAATTCCTTATTATATATATTTGATTCCTCAAGGATACATTTTGACTTGATTGATCCGTAAACTATTGTGGATATTCCACAGGACAATTTGTCACAAATAATATTATATTAAAAATTCTGAGATTCTACACTATTACAATTTTATTTAATTTCTAGATCTGTAAAATTAACTGTAATTAGTGCATGCATGTAAAAGTAAATCAAGAAAAAAAATAGAGAACGTTAAAATAAACTCACACACACAATACACAATATATTCTCTCTGGGAAACCCTTTCAGGAGAAAACCCAACTGGAAGGTGAGGCCACTTCGCTCTCTTTCGATGTCTGGAAAAATGGTTGCAAATACAAAGAAGTAATGTATGTGGCCTATGGGCTGCTACAGTGCACATATCCTCTTTTTGTGCTCTACTTCCTATCTCTCCTGGCTATCTTTGCTTAGCTATGGAACAAAATGCTCTCGAAAGAATGGAATGCATCTTCCTCCTAGTGGCCTGGTTATAACACAACCCGATAGCCTACTAGTGGTTAAGTTTGACTACATCAACTCTTAACTAGTGTTACAAAATAGACTCTTCTAGAGTATTTTACATCACAAACACGTGGCTAGCCCCTTTTCCATGAATAATGGGGCTGATGTAGCATCCTCCCGAACTATAGGTGTGAAAACAGGAAGGTCAACTTTTGAGTGTCAAATATTTTATTTTAATTTGAGTTTATAACATTTTTTAATTAAATCTAAAAGCAAAAAGGTTATAATTACCTTTGAGGTATATCTAAACCCTCCATCCTCACAACTACTAAAAATATTCCCATAGAGATTAAATCGAGGTTTTAATAAATTAAAAGTGAGAATTATATATGTATATCAAAAATTAAGTCCATTAAAGGAAATCTTGTACAGAGGATATACTGTCACCCTGATTGTGATTGTGATGTATCGCATTAGCTTTTACTTCTCATTGTCATCATATTAAATTTCATGGAATTATTACATTGACCTGTCAATTTCAACCAGGAACAGCCTTTAAAGGGCGGTCATGTACAGAGGCTTGAAGTCCAACCGCCTTTAAAGGGCAGTCATGTACAGAGGGTTGGAGGCTGTTAAAGTCAATCATGTACAGGGGATTGAACCCATGTGAGGCATCCATCAGCAATCCAGTTTCACCTCTCAACCTAAGTCCTTCATTACCTTTTACTTCCCATTGTCATCAATTAAAGCTTTCCTTTTTTTATTATTGTCATCCATTAAATTTTCATGGAGTTATTACATGTCATCAATTGTACACGTTGGCAGGGCAGGGTATCAGATCATCACGCTAACCCCTCATTGCTGAGAAAACATGAAATTTTAGGTTACTCTACGGACTTACTTTCTGTCACCCTCTCTGTCTATCCAGCCGAGTTAAAAAAACTCGTACATATCACTTTGCAAGATGGTGCAGCTGCGCAATCATAGTGATTAAGCTTAATCAATCATGGTAATTAAAATATAAATCATTATTATTAAGCTAATCATTTAAGATATCGGGTAGTTTTTAAGTGTGATTTTTAGAGTTTTTGGCAGATTTTGGCCAAATCTTGATTTATGTCTTTTAAACTAGTTTTTTTAACTAAACTAGTTTTCTGACTGCATATATATAGATTCAGCACCCTCAAACACCTGCATATATAGATTCGGCACTCTCAAAAACCTTTAGAACACTTCAATTGTTAAGAATTCACTCATCAAACTTGTGATTTCAATAAATCCCTACCGGATTTTACACAAATTATATCGAAAAATAATCTTAAAAACATCAAAAATTAATAAATGATTTTTGTTTTTATTTGCTTACTCATTTTTTAATTAGCTCTTTTCTGTTCTATTGTTGTATCCAGTGTCCACGGAGATTTTTATCAACATTGTTTAAAATTAACAATTGGTTTTACTACTATATCAGAGAGAGTCTGGATCTAGAGGCAAGGGGAGGATTTGTTGAGAAGAGATATGATCTAAACGTAAGACAATGGCTATTTTAGATTATCATGATAAATCCAATAAATGTTGGAAAATGAGTCAACGTTGGAAAATGACTCATTTGCCAACACCATTTACTTCAACAATTTTGTTATCTTCTCTGTAAATTCTTATAAACAGTTTGATTATTATTTTATATTTTATTACAAGTGATTGGAACGAGAGGGATTTCCTTCTATCTATTAAAAGTCGTTGTAATTTTATTTAAAGTTGCACGAACTAA
Source organism: Pinus taeda (assembly GCA_000404065.3). Lineage (NCBI taxonomy): Eukaryota > Viridiplantae > Streptophyta > Pinopsida > Pinales > Pinaceae > Pinus > Pinus taeda. The sequence continues at coordinate 144,621 of APFE030325129.1, forward strand.
AAGTTGTTAATTTTATTTAAGGTGGCACGAACTAGTGGGGTTTTCAATTTTTGGAAAATCCAATTTCTTATTATTAAGGAAATCTTTGCACTATTGTAAATTTATTTTTAATAGGAAATTGAGAACCTATCCAACAAAAATAAAATAGGGAAAATTTTGATTGCATAAGAAGCACTCCACAAGTTAGTGTAAAGTGGATAGGTGAGCATTAGATGTATAAGATTTCGATGTGAGATGTTAAATGTGAGATTTGAGATATTTTTTAAATTTAATTTTATTTATTGTAGTTTTAATTTTTTATTAATAAATTTATGAACATTTTTTATTTTTTTATAAAAGAAAATATAATATGCATATTACATTAAAATATATAACATATAATAGTACTTACAAATTAACAAGTCAATACAAATTTACCATAACTATTTTTAAATTTAATTAATAAGTGGATACAAATTTAATATTTATAATATAACAATATTTTTAATTATGAATATTTACCATGGATATTATTAATTTCTAAATATGTTTTTTCGCAGTACTATGGGTCAATACCAAGAAGAGAAAGATAGAGTTATTATGGGTCAATACCAAGAAAAGAAAGATAGAGTGACGGAGGGAGAGAGGGAGTGGAGGGAAGAAAATCATAATACCATGGGTTGATACCATGGTTTATGATTTTGCTGTCCATGTTAAACACACATGGACAACAAGAGAGATATGAAAAATAAAACATGCAATACAATTTTTATTAACATTTGATATACATTTATAGTACAATATGTGACTCTTGAGTTTCACATCCCAAGGTCTCTTGGACTACTTTGTCCATTTGACTTCCACACTAACCCATTGAGGATTAGGTGTCCAACATTCCCCCCCTTAATCCAAAGGGTTATGTATGAGTCCAGGAAGAGAGCTGTAATACAAAATGTGCAAATATGCATGGCAGCACTACGCTGAATGTGCTCTATGAAACGTTGGTATAAAGGGCGGTGGTTTAAGGATGACCACCAACACTGGAACGCTTAGTGCAGTTCCTGGAACTCTTCCAAAACTGGCAAGAAGTTGAAGTCTTCTGCTAGAGGAAGTGCTTCTATTGTTTTGAAGAGGGAAACCTTCAACCGTAAAAGGGAGGTCTCACCCCGCATAGAAGGTAAAACTTCAACCTGAAAAGGGAAGTCTCAACTTGTGATGGTTTAAGGATGACCAACAACTCTGGAATGCTTAATGCAATTCCTGGAACTCTTCCAAAACTGGCAAGAAGCTGGAGTCTTCTGCTAGAGGAAGTGTTCTCAATTTTGTTCCCGAAACTCTTCCAAAGCTGGCAAGAAGCTGAAGTCTTCTGCTAGAGGAAGTGTCCCAGATTGCCAACTGAAGGCATGTTCACGGGCATCTTTGTCTCT
>APFE030325129.1:167183-235993 GCA_000404065.3 Pinus taeda
CACTTGTCCCTCCTTCTCACCCCCAAAACATACGCACTCTCTCTCTTAGTGTAAGAACATAAAAATTATTTATGGCGTGAATTGACTTTTGTGTTACAGTAATTCAACCATAAATAATACTTGAATTTTCATCCTCAATAAAATGTTCACTTACCTGAAATGTTTGCTTCCTAAAACTATAAACTATTTGTAATTCGCTACATCCTTATTATTCCTATTTTCCATCATTCAACATTGTTAATCACTTTGCATTCAAATGCGATAATAGAAAATAACTACCATTGAACATTATTTGGGGTTTAACACTCCATAAGTCACAATGATTGATTTTGGAGAAAACTAATATTAATATTGGAGAGCAACAAAGACAAGGTATGGTGTTTACTACAGTAGCTCGAGTTAAATATTTGAATGGTCTATGATTTCACTACCCTTTTCATATGATTGATATGAGAAAATGGAAAAACTAATAGGTGTGACAATAAGAACAAAGAAGAAAATAGTTTCAAATTGATCGCAATGAAGATTGTTTGTAATTGAATATATTCTTATTATTCACATTTTCTATCATCCAACATTGTTCCATTGTCACTTTGCACGCAAAAATTTTATTTCATCAATTTTCATCTTTCAAGTTATTTTTTTCAAGGGTGGCTCACGGATAGTGAGTGGCCGCTACATCCATGGGAAAATCCAGGTAGATCAACCCAAAGGGATATATCCGTCGGACAAACTAGCAAAGTCTAACCACAAGGGCATCGAGGAGATTTGACTTCGTGACCTCCTAATAAGTCAGGTACTTAGGAACACAAACTCGACCAACTAAGCTATCCCTTGGGGATTTCATCTTTTAAGTTATTGGCAGTCTCTCTCATCTCAAAAAATTGAGATAACTAAGCAAATTTAAAATTAAATTTACCAAATTAATATTAGTAATATTTAACATATTTAAAATGATCAAAATAATTAGATGTTCAACAAATTGTATATGACTGCACACGATTGAAACCAACCTAGATCCATCTTAACCTCAAACCTATCAAGCTCTGAGAGGGATCAAATCGCTCGAGGTGTAAACGTTTCCTCAATTTTTGCACTAAAAAAATAGGTTTGCACCTCGAGAGATTTGATCCCTATTGTCGCTTGATAGATCTAGGGTTAAGATGGATCTAGGTTGGTTTTGTAATCACTATAAACATTGTTGCTCAATTTTGGTGATGAATAAAGATATCGTTCAATTTTGATTTATCTTTTGTTCTGGATAAGAGTTTATTATATGATTTTAGCATTCTTATTAATTTAGTGTCAATTTATGCTTATTTAAACCAATGTAAAGTTGTCTTTACATAATTGGTTAGAGTTAAATCAGAATTAAATAATGGATTCAAATAGACCTATATGTGTTAGTTGATAACTTTTTAGCAATCTAATTGTGTGCTTGTCTTTTTCCTAACTCATTGTTGTATTATATGAACTTTTTATGTAATATAACAAGTACTTTCACTATTTGAATTCAATTGTTGTTGCTTGAATCTAAATATATGCATTGTAAGGCTTTGGTAACTGTTTACTAGATAATTACATATGCATATGTGCTTAAATGACTACAAATCATATAAATTGTTTCAGTGACTTGCTGTTCAATCCTAATCTTAGATTCAATCCTGGTCCATTTCACCTTACTCTTGGTTGAGGATGGGATTATTCCCTTTCTTGATCGAGATAGGTCATGAGAGGTAGTCTTAGGTTAGTGATTAGATATTTCTTTTTGTTGTTTTCACAATAGCTTAGATTGCATTTAATTTAGGAAATCATATTAGAATGTCTCATTTTTAAGGATCAATTCACTCGATGTAAATTAGACCCACATATTGGTCGGAATCGCGATCCCAAACAGATAAAGCTCTAATTGGGGCCTTGACCAGGTGATCTCCCTAATGTTCGCTTGGTCATTTCCAAGTATCAATAGAATGTCAACTCATTATCTAGGAGTGATGTCTACAAGCCAATAGTGCCTTGGAGCTTGTACTCCTAATTGGTAGGATTCGCCACGATTGACAATGTGTTTTCCTAATTAACCCCTAACCAGTCAAGTCAATGAGTGTTCAACATTAACTCATCTATTCACGCTTAGTGGATTGTGCTAGGTACCTTGGGGTTTATTTTCATTATTGATAGATCCCCTTGCGTTTGTTAGATAATTATTACTATGCTTGAAATCAACGCATCTATTCACATGATGCAGATTCATACCATCAGGGTTGAGACGAAGGCCTTGGGTTTTGGGATGTTTCACTCTTATATGACACCCCTCCCAAGCTATGATGGAGTATGTACCATATCATGTATTTTTAGAATCATTTTGGGGCACCTTCTTTCTATGTGTTTGATGTCCTACTAATGAATATTGTGACATAGATTCACAATTTATTTGTTGGTGGCTATGATCTCTCTTTTGATGGCATGAATATATCCTTCCTTCATGGCCATATATTAAACATTTCATGTCATGGATTTGCAGTATATAGTTTTGGCAAACATTTTTTGTTGTTTATTATTCCAAGCATGGGTATGCCCACCTCAAGGTTGATCTATATATGATTGAGCCTCGGTTGTTTGGATAGGTCCTAGTTTGTTCCTTTCTTCTTGGCTCATTTCTTACCTTTTTTTCTGAACCAGCACATCATAACCCTGGATCCATCTTAACCTCGAATCTATAAAGTGCCAAGAGGGATCAAATCTCTTCCTTTCTCTCAAATCTCTCCCATTCACTTGACATTTGATCCCTCTTGGCACTTGATAGATCCATCTTAACCCCGGATCTATCAAGCGCCAAGATGGATCTAGGCTAACCAAGAGGGATCCATCTCGAGGTGAAAACCAGTCTCTCCATTTCTCTCTCCCCCCCATCACACTCTCCCTCTCTCTATACCTTCCAACTCTGTCACTATCTCCCTCCCTCTCTCCCTCCTCCATATCTATGTCTCAATGTCTCTCTCTTCCCCTTCTTTCCCTTCTATACATAGGGGTTAATATGGATCTATCATGTGCCAAGAGGGATCAAATCTCAACCACTAGTTTCTCTTCTAATCTCATATATTAAGGGGCATTTATTATTATATTATTTTTCACCCTTAGGGTTGGACAAGAATCTACCTTTAACTCACATCAGTTTAGGGTTGGTCCTATATCCTTGGAAAAATTCACTTTCAACCCTCTTCACTCTCTGTCCTCAACAAGTTAGTATGGCATCACTACCTACCAATTACAATGGAGTGATGCAACTCTTTACATAACAAGTTGACTTTAGTGAAGCGGAAATGAAGGGTCAACTCTGATAGAATTAGGCTTCCCAAAATGATCAATTAGAACTAGGATAAGATAGCATAACAATGGATCAATAATTGAAGCATTTATCCTAACTTCTCTTGGCCCTAAGTGTCCAAATTCATCCTCTGAAATCTATGAGAATCCTATATAATGAGACCCTCCCAAGGGGGAGGGGAGACTGAAAAATATGGATGGTATTATCTTTATGCTGGTGGAATTCTCATGACCACTTCCCTATAATGTTGTGGTGAACTCGATTATAGCAAGTAAGTCAAGAAGGATAAAGAGTTAAGGGATCCAAGAAGGACTCGTGCAACACCAAGGTATATATAAACTATTCATATGTTAATTAATATTTTATGAAAATTTCTCCCCAATGCTTATCTCTTGATGTATGTTTTAATGTTGGATTTGAGTATTTTCTTATCAGATTTATATTTAACACTAACAAAGCTTTGTTTTGAAAGAGTACCTTTCTTCTCTTATCTGTGATATATGTAGGTTACTTAGGTTAGCGATGGAAACATGATCTCTAGGAGGTAAAGCAAGATTTTCTGAAGTTGGTCGGATAGATCTTACATTAGCAAGTGAAGGACTGAATGTATGATCTCCTTATTCTTATGTATCTTGTGTGGTAGATCTAGGAGAATCTTACATGTTGTTTACCCCATTGTATAGAAGATCTAAGAGCAAGATATGCAAAGCAATAACTCCTTTGTCAAAGGGAAACTTTTAAGCAAACACAATGTTTGTTTGTTTGTTTTCTTCGTGGAAAATCAGGACAGGTCCACTCGAAGGGACCACAGCTCATGACCAAACTAATTAGAGCCTAACCCTAAGGGCATCGAGAAGAATTGAACTTGTGACGTCTCAATGTCAAGGTACTTTAGCAACGTGACCTCGACCAATTGAGTTAAACCTCGGCATTGGGAAAACATAATGTTGTCAACCTAAAAGAGAAGAATTATGAATATACCAATGAGTGTGAGGCTAACACAACCTACATCGTCTTAACAGTCTTCTAGCTTTTCATTCTATATGCTAAAAAGGGTAGGGGATAAGGGACACCCTTACTTCACTCTAATATTGCATTTATTTTTTTTGTAACCAACCCTTAGTGGTCCTAACTTGGCAATAAAATTCTCGTACAACCTTGTCACGACAACCTTCAACTCGAGAGGGACCATAATCTCTTCCAGTCTCTTCAAAAATTTGTCCCAGGAAAAATGTCAAATGTTTTTTGAAAGTCAACGAAACAACAAAAAATATAGATTTTATTATTGCAACATTCATTTGTAATGATCTTGAGAGTAACAAGGCAATCCAATTGAATAGCAGCTCCTAAACCCAGCTTGGCCTTTAGCTCCTTTACCATGGGTTTCTAGCCATAGGATAATTTTCTTTTCCCAAATAATTTTGTACAACTTGGCTAAAATGTGGCTAAACATAATGGTCCTATAATTAGAGAGAATGTCCTTATCCTCACTTTTAAATATAAGCACAATAAAGTTTTTTGTCCAACAGTTTAAAAAGTTTTGCTTCATTGCCAAATTAAAATTATTATATATGTGAAAAATGAAGATAAACCTTCTCATTTTAAAATTTCAATTTAATTTTCAATATACTTAACTTTCTTATTAATAGGCAACTTAACCCCACCAAATATCTTTAAAAAAAATAATATCATTTCATACTAAAACATTCAAAATAATATACATATATAAAACATCATATTATATATATATATTCCAGGACCGTTCCACTCCCGAGGATTGTTTTGTGTCTCCCATGTGATGACATGGCCAATCACACATACTTTTGGTCGTGATTCAATATCGAATCCAGCAGCGCACTTGGATCCAACACGCATTTCCAAGGCTAAATTCCTGCCCCACGTGGAAAGATATGGTGTTCAATCGTTTTATGCCAACTTTTACTTTTGATTTGTGGTTGGCCAAACGATTCGCAAAGCTCTTACACTCACGGTGATGGGATGTTCCATTTCAGTAGGTCTGCAGAAGATGTGGTAATTAGGTTTGGTTAGCTTAATAAATCAGATACTAATGTAAATTTATTTTAAGCATAGATAGATTTTATATGAGTAAAGATTAATTTTTTCCGGGTGTAAATTTTGTTAGAGTTCAAAATACAATGTGATCTTTTTTATTGTTTAAATTTATTTTTAATGCTAAATAGAAACCAAGTACAAATTTTACTTATAATTTTTTTCTATATATGTAGTTGATATCAACATAAATTAGTTAACAGATTTTCAAATATTTTATTTAAATTTCTTTATTTTTGGAAAGTATAAGATTTAAACATCTAATTCACACATTTTTTTTTACTTCTACTTACTTTAAAGCATATGTTGGAAGTAATGGAGAAAGCTAAACTTAGATTATTGTTATGATGATGATAGGATTGAGACTCTAATCTTAGACTTAACATAATATCTAGGGAGTGGTTGAAACCATCCCATTAGTGTGAAAACCTATATATTTGAGGCTCCTCTGACTCAATGTAATAATGCTTCTATGAGTATTTGTACACTCTCCAGGTATCTCACCCGGAGAGCCAGTTAATATATAGTTTATATATTCATATTTTATCATGGTATCGGAGCTACAAGACAGAGGAACCTGTACGCCTAGTGAAAAATCTGCCATAGGCGAAATCATCGTGTGGTTTGGAGGACTAATAGCACCCATTAGAAGCCCGCGCGCTCTGGCGACCCCGCGCCCTGCTGCGCCTGACCTCCCTCTGCGCGCTCGCGCCTGGCAGCTCTACTGCTGGGCAGCCTCCCCTCTGCCGACTCACTGGGCCTCCTGCCCCTCCCTTCCCCAGGGCCTCCTGCGCCCCCTCTGACCTCTCACAGGAGCGCCCTCTGCGCTGCTGCCCTAACCTGCCATGGATCCTCCCTTTCAGGATCATGAAGACCTTGAAAAGTCCTTTGCTTCGCTCATCCCTGAGAACGCCTCGGAGAAAATCCGCCCTACTGCTTCAAAATTTATCAAAAAACTTGATGAAATCCCGGAAGTCTCGCTCCCTCCAGCCCTTCCGAGGAGAGCTGTTGTTGCACAGCAGAACGAGGCCTGGTAGGTCAGTTCACGGGTCTATGGCCTTCCCCCCGCACAGTCCAGCGCTGGGTGGAAAGGAACTGGAACTCGATGGTCCAAGGAAAGATAGCAATAAGGTTCTGTGGAAGGGGTTTCTTCACCTTCCTTTTCAAATCAGTGGAGGATCGCAATCTCATCTTTCGGAATGGGCCGTATTTTATGGATACCAGAGGTCTTTACCTTAACAGATGGACCCCCGACTTCGATCCTGAGATGGATGTCCCAAACGCTGTCCCGGTCTGGGTTCGCCTTCCCCACCTGCCTCTACACTGCTGGGGAGACGAATCTGTAAAAGCCATTGGGAACGCTGTTGGGAAATACATTGATAGATCTGAGCCCAAGGAGAATATGCACGCATGCGCACGGATCTGCGTAGAAGTCGATCTGGGGAAAAGTTTACCAGAAGCTATCAAACTCAAAGTCGACCAGTGGACGCATATTCAGCAAGTGGACTACGAGCAACTGCCATTCAAGTGCAAGGTATGTCATGAATACGGGCATTTTGCTAATAGATGCAGTAAATCTAAATCAATAGAAATAAATAACAATGCAGAGACTCCAAAAGAAGTTTGGGAAACAGTCAAGAGGAAAAAAACAAACCCCCCTCCAAGAGCAGTCTCTAAACCCACTTCTGATCCCCCTATCCCCCCCTCCCAACCCTCTGGAGCTGATCCTTCTTTCCCTTCCTCCTCCAATCCATTCGAATCCCTGTCGGCAGAAGACCCTCCCTCCCCTCCCCCTTCCCCGAAAGGCCCCATTGAAACCCCTTCCTCCCCCCCCTAAGCTCCCCCCCACCCCATTAGTGGGAAGAATACTGACCAGGAACAAGTCGAAAGAGAACATCACCTCCACTGACCCTCCAAGAAAAGCAGGAAGAAAGTCAAACAAAGAGATAAGGGATGAGACAGCTACAAAAGAAATGGCAACGGGGACCCAACAGCCAATGGATTCATATTTAGACAGGACCAAAGGAAGTGAAGAGAAGATGAAGGAGAAATCAGGGGCCCACACCAAACAAGGTAAATGATGATTCTGGTCTCTTGGAATTGTAGGGGGATGGGCTCCTCCCTAAAAGCTAATGCAGTCCGAAATCTTTTGAAATCAAAACAACCGGACTTCCTCCTACTCCAGGAGACCAAAATCACTGAACAAGAATTCAAAGACAGCATGAAAAGAAGTAGAAGTTATGAAGGAATAGCAATAAGTGCAGTGGGAGCCTCAAGTGGAATAGGGACAATCTGGAACAAAAATAGATGGAAACTTAAATACTTCAAGCAGAACAGATGGTGGATCAGATTAGACATGCAAAACATAATCCTGACAGAAGAATACTCAATCTATAATGTCTACGCCCCTCCTCATTTTAGAGAGAGCCTCTTGCTGGGAGTCAATCTCCTCAGATCTATTGACTGCTCAAGGAAGGAATATCTTCCTAGGAGGCGATCTGAAGTTAATAAGGAACGCAGAAGAGAAGTTGGGGGGGAACTTTTATGCAGATCCTTCAAGAGAAGCTTTGGAAGAAATCATCCAAACCCACAGTCTAGTTGACATCCCACCCCAAAATGGTCGGTTTACTTGGTCAAACAAGAGAACCGGGAAAAATAATATCAAAGAAAGGCTGGATCGTATCTTGGCACAAGAGAGAATAGTGGCCAACTTCCAAAGGATCCAAAGTACAATCATCCAAGGCTACATCTCAGATCACAAACCAGTGGCGTTGCACTTGGACAAAGGGAAATACACGGGGCCGATTCCCTTTAAGTATAACAAAGTGTGGGACAACAGCGAGGACTTCAGCGAGCTGATTAAAGATCACTGGGCCATGGACATAACGGGCTCCCCTCACTTCATATGGGAGACAAAGATCAAACGTCTTAGAACAGCCATCAAGCAATGGGCAAGGCAATTCGCAGCAAAGCAAGGAAGAAAGAAAACTGATATACAACTGAAGCTAACTCAGTGGAATCAAGAAAAAGAATGCGCCCAAGATACTGAAGAAGACCAACAGAAGGAAAATGAACTGTATAAGGAATTGTATAAACAGAACCGAATGGAAGAGGAAGAGCAAAGGCAGAAGTCTAGATGCCTATGGCTCAATTCAGGAGACAAAAATACCTCCTTTTTTCATAATAGCCTCAAGCTTAGGCGAGCAGGGAATAACATAGAAAGGATAAAGGTGGAGGAAAGGGTCCTAACTGATCAAGAGGAGATTAAGGATGCAGCGTCCAGGCATTTTCAAACCCTCCTCACTGCTGATCCTAATTACTTAGAAAATCCGGATTTCCTCAACATAATGGAAAACAAGATTTCAGAAGCCCAAAGTGCAGAATTGGACAAGGAAATCACGACGGAGGAAATAGAATGGTCAATTCTCAGCATGCCATCAGACAAGGCGCCTGGACCCGATGGCCTCACAGTGGCCTTTTACAAAACTCATTGGGAAATCATCAAGAAGGATTATATTAGAATGGTAAAAAATTTCTTCACTAAATGCAAAATGGGCTGCAGCATTAAATCCTCCCATCTGGCCCTCATCCCTAAAGACCCTAACCCTCAATCTTTTGATAGATTCCGCCCTATATCCTTGTGCAATGTATCCTACAAAATTATCACCAAGATCTTGGCAAACAAGCTCAAAAACATTCTCCCTTCCATTATCTCGGAGAATCAAGGAGGCTTCGTCCCTAGAAGACATATAACGGACAACGTTATACTCATTCAAGAGGCTATTCACAGCAGTATATCTAGAAACGAAAGGGGCATGATCATCAAACTCGACATGGCGAACGCCTTTGACCGGGTTAACCACTCTTTCCTACAGGCAGTTTTGAAGAAGTTTGGTATCTCAGAGCACTTCACCAGCAGGGTTATGGAATGCATCTCTTCCAATTGGACAGCTCCCCTCATCAATGGTAGGCCCTGCTCCGCATTCAAGAGTTCAAGAGGATTGAGGCAAGGATGCCCGCTCTCTCCTTTTCTATACATTATCATGGCTGAAACATTAAGCTTGCATCTGGAGAACAAGCGAAGGTTAAAGGAAATAACAGGGATAGGCATAGTCCGAGGAGCCAAAGGGATTAACCACTCCCTTTTCGCGGATGACACCCTTTTAATAGGAGGCGCTTCAAGTCTAATGGCCAGAAGGTTCAAGGAAACTTTGGATCTCTTCCTCCAAGCTTCTGGAGGTAAACTTAGCAACAGCAAGTGCATGATTTACACTTGGAATGTCCCAAGACACATAACCCAGAGAATCTCTCTAATCATGGAGATCCCTGCCCAAGGGAATTGGTCCCATTTCAAGTATTTGGGGCTGCCTTTAGCCAAGGACTCTATCAAATCTGAGATATGGGTTAAGCTAATTGAAAAGCTGAGAGGGAAGCTACAGAGCTGGGGAATGTATTGGCTTAACTTAGCGGGCAGAACAATTCTTATCAAGGCTGTTCTTTCAGCCCTTCCAATCTATCAATTTGCCATCACTCTTGCTCCAGCAAGCATCCATAAGCACATGGAGCTGATAATTCGAAGCTTCTTGTGGCAAGGAGGAAAGCAGGACACTAAAAAATTCAGCTTGGTTAAATGGAGCAAGGTCACTTTACCTCTAGAAAAAGGAGGGCTTGGAATTAGAGTCCCAAGGTTTGCAAACATAGCTATGGGTTTCAAACTAATCTGGAGGATTCTTAGTGAAAAAAGATCTTGGTGGACAGAGATCATCAAGAAAAACTACCTGAACGGGGTCAATAGCAACATCCTCTCTGAAACTATTATTGACAGACATTGCACCCCTGTATGGAAGCTTATCAAAAAATCCCTCCCCCAATTCAAATCCCATATCTCAAGAGCCCCGGGCAATGGTAGAGGAATCAGCGTATGGGATGACAGAATTATGGGCTCGGAGACAAGAGGAGCTCTTCCTAAGTTCAGTCCCCTACAACAATGGATGATGGAGGCAAACCTTAAAACTCTCTATGACATCTCTCAGTGGGATCAGAATGTTTGGAAAGGATGGAAATCTCTCGCCCTCCCCAACGACCTCATGAACATCTGGGCTGACCTCAAATCTTCTCTCATTGGCTCAGCCCCCACTAATAGAATGTCAGAAGACAAGTTTATCTGGGATCCAAGTGTAGGCTGCTACACGGTGAAAGAGGGATACAAAGCCCTCCAGAATGCTCCACCAATAAATAACTGGCCCCTTCACAAAGTCGCTTGGAGAACCGAAAGCCTGCCCAAGGTTAAATTGTTCAACTGGACCCTCCTTCATGGCAAAATCCTAACTGCGGAAAACCTCAGGAAGAAGGGCATCCAAGGTCCCTCAATCTATAGTATGTGCAGGGAGGCGGAGGAAAGTTGTAGCCATCTCTTTATAGAGTGCCCCTTTGCAAGAACTTGTTGGAATCTCATAGCCAACCCTCTAAACACTGGCGACCTTCCCAATCAGATCGCTACCCTTCAAAAGAGCTGGGGGAAATGTTTTCCTCAAACCAACAAAAGAAAGAACCTTGCCTCAAGAATGTGTAACAGTATTCCCTCAAATCTGTGCTGGCGGATTTGGATCGCCAGAAATAAGTGCATTTTTAATAACAGGAAGCCTTGTATATCTAGAACCATAGCCAAAACATTAGTGCTCATTTCTGAGACCATTGAAACCAATGGTATTATCCAGACTGACTCGGAGCAGACAGATGCAAAGGTAAAAGAATGGATGAACAAATTCAACTATGAAGTAAGAATTCAAAAGAAGCCAAACACAGGAAAGGGAAATCAGGATTGGAAGCTGAGAGGAACCAAGGAGGAAGTCGAAAACTGGATTCAAAAGCAAAGAAGGCCAACCCTTCACTTTGATGGGGCTTCAAAAAATAACCCGGGCCAAGCCGGGGCTGGTGGAATTATCAAAGACTCCCAAGGGAAAATCATAGTCAAATATGAATGGGGTCTTGGATCCATGACCAATAACAAAGCTGAGGCCTACAGCCTCCTCTTGGGAACCTCCATCGCCCGGAAATTAGGCCTCCAAAACCTTCTCATCTTGGGGGACTCGGCAATTATCATAGCGTCCATGTCCTCAGGGAAAGAATTCAAGCAAACTGCCCTTAACAGAATCAAAGGTAGGATAATGGAGAACATAAGGAGCATCAGCGAAGTCACCTTCAAGCATGTTCTCAGAGGAAACAACTCAGAGGCGGATGAACAAGCTAACAATGCATCAGGTAGGCAGACTGGTCAGGTTAAAGAAAATGATCAAGTGTATGAAAAAGCCATTCCATAAGCAGGCTCCTCCTCCCAGGCATGCAAGTCACCTCAGGCATCTCCATCTGTGGATCCGTTCCTCCTCCAAATCTCCATACTCTCTTCCTTTTCGCCTCGAGATCCCAAACTGGCAGCTAATGACCACAATCCACCCTCAGGATCTGGAAATGATCATCATGTTCTGTCTCAGCATGAACCAACCTCAGAGCAGCGCAGCCAAAGTCAGGATGCACGAACGAGCCCATCACCTCCGCAGGCTCTTAGATAGCAGCGCCATCATTCAGGAGGATCTCTCCCCTCCCAAGATCAGATTTACACAGAGCTGGGCAAAGCATCGGGATAGTTCCATTGTTTCTATTTATAGCAGCCCGATCGCTAGTCTCTCCACAGTTCAGATCAATACAAGGCTTCTCTTCAGCGATTCCTCCAAGCGCAGATTTCTCTTGGACGAGGCCTTGCGAGCTTCATTTCTCTGCTCCCCGTCTCTGGTAAAAGCAAATGTCTGTTTTGTGATTTTATTTGCCTCTGATCTCTTGTGTGTTTCTTGCTGCAGAGACCCCAGTTCCTCTTCGCAGGGTTTTCTCCTCACCCTCCAGCGCCCCTCGCCCCCTCCTCAACAGCTCTCTTCCTGTTTGATCATCCCTCTCAGCGCCCCTCCCTTTCTCCCCGATCCCCTCCATTCTTCTCTCTGCTCAACCGCCTTTAGTCTTTCTCACATCATGGCAGAACAACCTGATCAGCAAAATCCCCAGGAACCTACTATCAATATCGACAAGCTCTTCAGCAAAGATTGTACTATGTGCAAAACTCATACCTTTATGATCAACAGACTCAGGAAGCAGCTCAGTGAACTGAAGGATGATTATGAAGCAGACACCAGATCAAAGCGAAAGAAACTTGAGAAGCAGAAGGTTGAAATCGAAAATCTGAAGGGCAGATGCAGCCATTTGGAGGAAGCCATCGAGCAGATCAGAGCCCTTACCCAAAGCTACCAAGCTGAGGCCTCCACGAAAGCTAGTGGCGCCAGGAGAGACCCCCTCCCTGATGTCTCGGTCACTCAGAAACTCCCCTAATTACTCATGGTAAGTAAATTCTGTTGGTTATGTGGTGTGTTCGTCAAGCAATATAGCCGTTGTCTTTTTAATTTCAGTCACAGAGGCAGAAAAGAGGATAATGGGTCTGCGCACCCGGCTTTGATCCTCTTTGCCCAAACCCCCGACATCTATGTACCAGAACTATGTTTTTGATTTTATAATACCAAAGTAACCAACTCTGTTAAAAAAAAAAAGAATTTATCATTACCATGAAGTGCATATCAACACTAGGGCCATAGGCTTGAAAGCAGCTTGAACATTGGGCTGCCCCACTCAAAGAAAATTGTTTCCAATCTTCAATAGCTCCCTCTATCACTCCTGAATTGGCAGGAGCAAAAAATTAAAAAACTAAAAACGAAAAATCTAAAAAAAAAAAAAGAAAAAAATGTCACTTTATTGCTGAAACATAGTTGTACGACCTGAAAACGTGTTTCAGGCCATACTAGGCCACGTTTCCCCCACATGAAACGTGGCAATGCAGCCTGAAACGCATTTCCAGGCCATACCAAACGCGTTTCCGTTTTGTTTCAGCCCAGAAACGCCTTTAGGACCAGCATTTCCTGCAACATAGCTTTAAACACAAGAAAAAAGGTCCAAACTTCCACCCTGTCAAACTCAAATTCCAACATTATGAAAAAATGCATAGCATAAAATGTCAACAAAACAAGCAGATAAACTTCCACCCTGTCAAACTCAAATTCCAACATTATGAAAAAATGCATAGCATAAAATGTCAACAAAACAAGCAGATAGTAGGCAAGGCCTGACAAAGTCACTGTTGAAATGTACTAGTGTCGGTCTTCATACCTATGATGTCATGACTTGATGTGATCATTGTAATTGTCAAAAGAAAGAAAAGAAAAATTACTTATACATAGGTTTTTTGCCCATGGTTTTGGTCCTAGGTTGTGCACCCATTGAGTGCTCTAGAAAGTCAAAGTGAATGTCAAAGTCATAATGTGAAAACCCTAGAAGGGCTCTTATATCAATGTAAAGAAAAATATTTCTTTACATGAAAACGTCTAGAAACTGTCCAAGGGATCAAGTCGGCTAGCCCTAAGGGCCTGCCTCAAAGAAGCTTAAGGACCCACTCAAATGACTATTATATTGGAGTGGAATTCGCCCTCCAGAGTCCAAAGTGACACTCGTGCATTCGACTTTCTCAAGAAGATCTGAGGCAAAATAGAAGTGTGAAGAGGATGAAGAAGGAAACAAAATCTGGAAAATTGTTTTGGGTATTGATTTAACTCTCTCTGGCAGCTGAATTCTCTGTGGAACGACAGACTACTTCAGATCAGAATTTGTGAAGAAAGGAACAGATTTTGTTTGTGTGGCTGGCCTGGTCTCTTGATGGATAGTCTAGAGTCTTGGTCTTGGAAGTCTTCATTGAAAATTCTATAAGAAAGAGTTCTCTAGTTTTCCCGTTTGCAGGTATTTTGCCCTGACTTGGATCCTACTTCTGGTGTCTTTCTAGTGCTTGCATTGTGATCTTATATTTGGCAATTGTCCTGATGATAAAAAGAATTAACCTATGATGCTAAAGAATTAACTTATCTCACAAGAAATTGTCAAAGACATAAGAGAAATCAATTAATAATAACCCTAATGCTCTGCCCTAGATTTGTCAACAGTCATTAGCAATATAATCAGCTACACGCAACTTCCTTCCACAATATTCTAAGGGTGTTTAGAGCTACTTATGGAACTCGTAAATTTAATACATAAAAGCATGTTAGCGCCTCTATTCTTATTACCAGCATAGATCCATCTTATTACCAGCATAGATCCATATTAAGTCCAGATCTCTCAATAGCCGAGAGAATAAAATCTCGAGGTGTAAATTTCTGATCATTTCAAATCATACACAATATGCGAAGTTTGTTCAAAAGAAAACGTTCCCCAAACTTGACAATTGAATGCATGTGAATATCAAACCTTTCTGCATTTATATTGTTCTTCACTTCAGTCTCTTTGCTTTCTAAATCATTTTTGTTGCTGAAGATCGTGACTTGAAAAAGGTACCTATGCTTTAGCTCTTTATTATATATCTTAGTATTACATATTACTCAATTTCCATTGCATACCTATGTTTTTATTATCCCTTTCTGCAATATTCCAAATCTTCTGCATAATTTCCTGCACATTTGACCAGGATTCAAGCTTCTAAGTTCATGAAAAATCCCAAACAGAAGTTAAAATTTCATTAAAACTTAAAACTACTACCATGTTGTTTCTCTCTTATAAGGCATTAACTACACCAAAATCTTTGGCGTTGCAAAAGCTGGTTCTGGAGTGCAAAGTCCCTCAATTCCCTTTCCCCCTCTACCTTCTGGGTCTAAAACAATTGAGAGAAGTTCCACCATGCTGCATCAACCGGAAGGAATGTCAAGGCAATGTAATAGCATCCTCTCCCCCCAGTACAAACATCCCTAGTGGTATGACTGTTGTTCGTTGTAAGCCTTCTTTGTCTTGTGGTTATTATCTATGTGATGTATTACAATCTACAACTAAATTGACACATCCCTGTAGAAAAATTCTGTTCCACATTAATACTAGCTCTATTCTTACCACATGTGTTTGAATAATCCCACATGGATAACAAGTGTAAGACAAAGGAAGCTTATGATGCATCACCCACAACAAAATCCTTGCTAATGCAGAACTTCGCTTTGGAGTGCAAGTCGCCAGGTTGATGTCATAACATCCTCCCTCGCCCTAGTACTAATAGGGCTATTGATTATGGTGTCATTCCTTGTGGATCCTCTTTGGCATGTGGTTCTTTTATAAGTGATCTTTTACAAGCTATCACTAAAGTGGCATTCCTTTTGGTGGGATTTTATTCCACATTATTATTACTTACGCCTGCCATATGCATGGAGGTGGGGTTCGTGTGTTGTGTATAAACTGCCACAATGGATAACAGTGGTGAGACAAAAGATGATTTGGGAGCCTTGTGCACCAAAAACTTTGCCAATCCGGGAGCTAACTTTAAGGTGCAAGTCTCTGGGTTTAATGTGAAAGCATTTTTGCTCAATCTGGGACTGACATCACTGGTATCATGCCTTCTGGACCATCTCAAGACTGTGGTTGTTATCTGTGTGATTACTATAGCGGCATGGTCCATATGGTGTATTCCAATTTTAAATGTATACTTACTCCTGCCCTGCTTATTTTAGTTCTACAGATCCCAATTAACGCTAACTTTATTCCTAATAACTTTTATTTATTGACTTTGCATATTTATGTTACAGCTTCATTTTCCAGTCACTCGTGGCTCCCCACCATTTCCTAACTTGTTACATTATCATATTCCTAGCCTGTTGTTCATCACTTAGCAGCATAATACAATCTGTTGCCTTCTCTTGATCGCTTGTTGCCTCAAGTTCTCCTTAGAATCAACCAAATTAGAACAGTCCCAAACAATAATTCTAACCCACGACCAAATTAGTTCAAGTCAAAAAAGTAGAACCATCAACTTTAGACTAACATAACTAAGATGAGTGAAACAGAGAAGAACCACCTTCATCTGTGCTCACATGCACCGTCAGAGCTTCAGTACATGTCCAAGAGCTTTTGCAAACAATTTAAAAGGCTGAGAAACTTAACCGTCATTGAAATGCAGCAGGCAGTGCTACAAACAACAAAAAGAAATAATTTCAATTACACCTCTTTTACAAAAAATAGCAAAAAACATTTCCAGCTTCTGTAGAATCTCTCAAAACAAAACACCGTTACACCATTTTTGCAGCCTCTGGGAAAATATTTCACATGAGACATGTAAAAATCTCCAAGCAACAAGAAGAAATATTAATTGGGCACATGGAAATGGATGAAAATTTCTATCACATTGCAATTGGGTAGCATCAAAAGACACTTGACAAGAAATTATCCATGATATGCATATAACTATAATTTTTATACAGCAATATTTCTATTTGGGCACCTGTGGATGTACTCAACCATACAAGGGAAATAAAGAGAAAAGGACCACCTAGCTGGTTGTAAATTCTTCAGTGACCGAAAGGTGAATACAAGATCCTTCCTTTGAGCACATGAGACAACCATCCAGAGAGATAACAAAGATTGAAAGAACTCCACTTGGCTGAATTCTTCAATGCCTGAAAAATAAGCGTTCAAATCAATAAGGATTTCTTACCCTCCTTGCAAAATAGTATGTACAAAAACCCATTACAGTTGGTGAGATCTTTTAGTGCCCTTTCTCTGACAGTCAGTGAGGCTATGATGTTAATCTATGCTGCATGTGAAAGATTGCCAAATTCTACACTGCAACCTTGCTAAAACTCTTGCAGAAAACAAATCCCTGCTTAATAACACATTATCCATCCTCGTCATAATCATCTTCATCCTGATCAACAATTCTATCTGAGTGCACATGGAACGGCATCGAATCTATGGCTACATTATCAACATCAGAATGAGACCAATTAGGATATTGCTCTTCCTGTTTAATAGGATGTTGCACAATTGGAACATCGCTAGGAAATTCATCAGCCTCTTTAACAATAACAGGCACATTTGCAGCGTCACTGGGATGGTGTTCCAGTTTGACAGCAGGCTGCGTTGGCATGCTTGCAACAACCCCACTCTCATCCAGCTCCATGTTAAGATCAAAGTCTCTTACCACAGGAGTGCTCACCAAATTCACTGCTACCTTGGTCTCTCTTGTTTCAGTGTTAACATCAGTAAATATTTCTGAAACTTTCTCCTGTTTTTCACTGTGCTCAGATGACAAATCTAGGTCTTCATCCTCAAACTTCTCAACTGTAATACCATTTCTCCCACTTGAACCACCTCTTGATCCTCTGCCTCTACCTCTTCTTCCCCGTCCTCTTCCGCTTCCATGGTGTGCACCCTATTTTAGAAAATGCCAAATAGCTAGCAATTACTGTTTCAGAACCCAGAGCAAATTGAGAATTTAGAAGCATAGAAAAGAAAAATAGCAACACATATCAATAACTCCGCTCCTTGCAAAGAAGCAATGTTTTATAAAAACCTTAATTAGGTCATTACCATCCTAGCCCTCTTAACTTCATCCTCATCACTCTCATTTTCGTCTCCTTCTTGAGCTTTTCTGAAGCAAATGAAAAAGCATAGTCATTACAAGAAAAGGCAAAGTATATCTGATCTCTTGTAATTTTTCAAAATGTGCAAATTTTCCTAGACCTCTTTGTAATCACCAGGAAACAAATATCTATATTTACCTCCTCCGCCCACCATTCCTCTCTTCACCAGTAGCAGCATCCGAACCCCCCATGTCTGGGACCTTGTTCACTATCTCTCGTAGGAAATCAAAAACATTGTACCTGTGCACACATTGTTTCCTGCCAACCATTAACAAAAAGGAAAAATATTAGTATATATACATAGTATGAACCATATTTTAACAGAATCTGTAGCCAATAGCTTGATAGAGTTTATCAACTTATTTACAGAATGTTACTAGTAAACCACATAAAGAAGCTATGCACAGTCCTGTTGAAAGGAAAAACAAAATAGACAGATCCCTGCAGGAACAAAATGCAGTGAAGTCTTCCTTATTTGCCTTGAAAGCAAGGTAGAAAATCTTGCAAACTACTTTCACAAATCCGTAGGTCTCTCCCCTCAAAAAATTGTATTCCAGCACAAATCAACATAGTAAAACAATATATCAACATGGGAATAAGACACTTACAGATGTGAAGCACTCACAGTCTTAGCACCCCTCTGAAGGGTTATTTCATATGTTCGATCACAGAGGTCTTGTAAAAATAGCTCCAAAGATTTTGCTGCAAAAGACAGGTAGATGAAAAGCATTCAGCATACCACAGAGAGCATTCTGACCAATTCAAAATATAATATTAGTCCAAAATAGTCTTGAAATAAATTATAACTGTTTTAAGAGTTCTGATCAATTCAAAATAAAACAGAAAGAATGGACTCAATAAAGATAACCATTTCCAATAACCCGAACCCGAACCCAACCAAACAAACAAACAAAAAAAACTCCGTTGGGAAAAGAAAATAACACCCAAAAAAACATTGGAAGAAAAATGAAACAATAACAACAAAAAAATCAGGAAAACATCTGAAAGTCTCTCTATTAAAAAATTATATGGCAAAAAAGAAATGTCTTGCACTGGTAAACTCAAAATCAAGGATTTCCTGCACAGCTTAATTCAACCATTAACAAAGATGGAGAAAACGATACTAAAATCCAGATCTAATGGAGATACCTGCCATCATATTCAGAAATTTAACTACCATTCAAACCCTAGCAACTAAACAAGATACTTGTGTTTAAAATCACTCTTCATAAAGCTATCATCAATAGCTGAAATTATGGGGCGCTAAACTACATCGATATGAAACATACTATGGAGTCATGCTTTCTAAAGTCAGGCTAGTCCTCCTGTATACAAGAAAAAATGAACTGATGTAAAAGATATAATTGGACAACACACATGAATGATAACACAACCAATGTTTTCAGAACCAAACTGGAACCAGTTGAACCAGACCAGAAAACCACAAAACAATCTTTTAAGCTTTTAAACATAATTATTTTTTGTACGATGGCCCACCTTCAAAGCAAACCTAGGCCCCCCACCCTAAAAGCTATTTAATGGCATCCCCCTCCTCCACATTTCACTCACACTATCGATTTAAGCTTCTTGAAATTCTTAAGCTGAGTTTCTTCAATGGGTTTAGAGAGATATTTGCAGGGCAATGTTGAGGGAGTTTTTGGGCAGATTTGAAGGGCTGAGTTGAAGAGCTTTTGGACTGAGTTTCTTAGGGAGACTTGGAGCTGCTTCAAAAGTGTAGCATTTACTAGTAGCTGTATTACTGTAATACTATGCTAATTTTTGGACTCTATAGGTCATTTAGAGCCTGTCTGTTGTGTATTTTGGTCGAGAAATGCATTGCACTAAATGATAGCTTATGCATATTTGTGTATAAATGGTTTAGATTCATATGGAAGCACATGAATATATAGGCTTTTCTTCTAAATTTGAATATTTTATGTATTTTTTGGTATAGGTTTTTTCCAATTGCAGTGCAGTTCCCAGTTTTGGGGTCAACCAATTTAGTTCTGGATAACATTGGACACAACCACTGTAAAAGGACAGACTTCAAGGATTTAAAAACCAACTCTTAAAAGGAAATAAGGCACTATCCGCAGCATGTATGTGGCCTGCAAGAAAAATCCAGGAAAAGCACATGTTGTTGTCCTTCTGAAAAACAATTATCTTAACTAATGACAAAAAGGTTGGACAAATATTGCATGATGAGTCAAGCTGGTTGGTGTCAACCCAAAGATTTACATTAGGCTTTCTAAGATGCATTTAAAGGATGACATAACCAACGTAAAGGGCAGCATTCAAGAGTCCAAAAACCAACACTCGATATGGAATTAAGCTTTTGATATGAAATTAACCTTGATGGAAAATCCAAGAAACATCCAGTAAGAACAGATCTCAGAAAGGTCCTTTATAATCAGAATATCAATTTTCTCAGCTGAAGATGAGTATCTTAGGCAAGTACTGCATAAGAAACCTCGACTAGTTAGATTAACTATCAACACAAGTAACGATGAAGTAGAGCCTAATCACTGTTGCAGAACTCAGTCTCGGGAATAACTCAGCTGGGGTTCTGAATTGCTGGCTCAGAAGGAACTCGGGAAAAAATCAGTAAACTTGGGAAAAATATAGGTAAAATCTGCAAAAAACTTAGCAAACACTTGAGAGAGAATAAATAAAGGATAAATTTAAAAAAAAATAAAAATAAAAAACAAAAAATAAAAAGCTAAAATTGTTGTCAAATCCAAAATGTGTCCATATCACAATTTATTACGATGGCCCCTTCAAATGGCACACAAAAGCAAAGTTATCACTCACAGAAATGAAAGCAGCAAGATTAAATGAGCGGAGAGCCTTCCAGAAAATCGAAAATTATTAACAGATATTTGCCCTGTCAGATGAGTAAAAACTCATCTTACTTACAATTTTTTCCAATAAATCATGAGTGGCAGGAGAGGGAAGGGTATTCTATGGCTCCAAAGAGGACAAAGTGTTCAGGTACTCATAGGTTCTTGGTCATATGACAACTAATCAAGCAGAGATATATGGTCTCTCACAGGGACTTTTGTTAGCCAAAGAACATCGGGTGGACACACTTACAGCTAGGGAGATTCTCTCTTAATCCTGCATCATTTGGTCAAAGGCTCCTTCCCAAAGGAGAAATCTATGGAAAACATCATCAAAAGAATCAGGAAAATTACAGAAGATATCCCATCCAAAGCATAGTTCCATGTCCCAAGAGACCTCAACAGAGAAGCAGACAAGTATCCTGATTCCTAACTAGCATTAAAAATATTGCCATCAGCAAAAAATCGGAGAGGGTCCAGAAAACACCTTCTCAGCAACATTGGGGAAAAAATTGGCAAAAATCAGCAAACCGTGGCAAACATTAAAAAATGGAAAATATTTCATTTTTTCAAAAATTGGAAAAAATGGGGGGAAAATCAGGAAAAATGCCCCGATGGAACAAACAAACAAAAACCCAGGAATTCTCAGACCAAAAAATTGGCTGGCTGAAAAAATCACGATTTTTGGCTAGGGGTGTAAATTGAGAATATACGTAAATCAGGCTTGCTATAATTCCCTAATGGCAGATGAAGTCTATTAGAAAAAAAATAGTTAAATTGTTTGATACAAGTAATATAAAAATGGAAAATTGAATGGAAAATTGGGGGATTGAGGAGCTTAAAGACCAGATCCAAGAACCTGACTCCCAGCTTAAGCAACTCAGCCAGCTCAAGCTGCCTGGACTTAAAAAGATAAGTGAACCTCCCACAACAGTGGCAGGTTCACATTCATGAAAGATTACACAATCAATTAGTAGTGTTGTGTGTTTTGATGGGGCAGTTTTGTAAGGTATTCAACTATAAAACCCCTCTTTTTGTTGCTCAAATATATTCTCCTCGGGAAGATTATGTATTCTTCTTGTAAACGAGAAACCAATTGGAAAATTTTGATGATTTAGCTCTGTAATGTCTTGATGTATTTACTGGAAACCAGGCGCAGAATTATACAATACAAATACTCTTTCTGGTTCAAAAAAAAATCTCGATTTGAGTTCAACCAGCAACACTGTATTTGGAACAGGAGATTCTAGTTGAGGGCCTTTGGAAACATCCCAATCCTAGTTTTAGTAGATTTTGTCCATGAAGCCAAATATAAGAGTAGTGTCTTTCCCAGGTATGGAACAAGGGATATCCTGTGTGTCGAACAAAACACAGATCTGATGGCAAACTAGATTGTCCTACTTCAAGAAAAATGAGACAGAAACAAAGATTGTGAGGATGTTTGGAAAAGCCATTTTTGCAATGAACAAATCAGGCAAAATCACTTATGACAATTGGCTCATTACCTTGGTACATTCAACGCTACAGTCATTGATCACAATTGCAAATATAATACATGAGATGAAGTTGATTAGTACATACTACTTAGTAAGTAAATCAACAGCATAGAAAAGCCCACAAAGTATTATCCTGGTAGGCAGTGGATATATCCATAGCTTAGTGGTCCGAAGCTCCTACCAAAGAGTGTTGCAAACATGAAGAAGAGAAAGGAACCAATTTCAGTAGCCAACAAGGATGACTCTTGAAAGGCAATACAAACATGGCATGACAGCAGAAGAAAGATGTTGAAGATGCAAACAAAGAGTTGAACCAAATCAATGACAGTACTTGACTACTTTCCCATGAGCACTATACCATAATGCAAAAAGATAATATCCTGGTTCACAGTAGAAGGGTGATTCTGGAGCAGTAAGTGGCAATATTCAAAATGAAGATAGGGCAGATCATGCTGGAATCAGTAAAGCTGAAGGCTACAGAGGTTGCAATGATGAATAGGAATATCAAGATCAGACTCTGAATTGTAGGTCTAGGAGTGACTAAAAAATAACAATATCAATTATTTGTTGCAAAAACCATTCCATGATAGTGATGAATAAATCAGCAGTCTCAATTTCCTCTCTATTATGTTCACTTTGGCATCTTCGGCACAATATTCAAGAGCCAAAAGCCCTGCTGTGACTTTCAAGCTTCATCTTCTGATATGATAATTTAAGTTTAAGAACAGAAAAAACATATCTGAGGTCTAGAGGCCCTGGTATGGTTAAAATTTCAAAACATATTATGTTGTTATATATGTTGATGCACCTAGTTCCAGGGACTAGGCAATGGGAAAGTATTCAGGAGATGGTTAGGAGATACCACCCTGTTTAGAGTTATGAAGACAGAAACTTATATAATAAAAAAATTGAAATTCATTGAGGAGAAGTAAATAGCATAGTTGCATGAGTACCGCTCCCAGCCCTTGGAGAGAAAGTACCCCATGCTCCAGCACTCGTGGGAGCTTGGGAGCTAGTACAAAATGCTCCAAAACAGCCAGGAGCTTCTGCAGGAACGTTGGAGCTTTACGGGGGCTTTGCAGTACAGGATGAGGGGTTTCCAGTACTGGTTTCGCCTGGGCAGTGGGAACATTGATCAGGAACCTGTGGGGGCTCCCATCCATAGAGGAGTGTCTAGAATCTAGATGCTCCTCAATGGATGGGAGCCCCCACAGGTTCCTGATCCAAGAGTACCTGCCATTGGGGAAAAATGCACCATAGATTGGCAGGAAAATTCTCTGTTTTTGCCATTTCACGCCCAATCATATGCCAGGTGAAGCCATGGAATACACTTTCCCTACTTTCTATAACTTGCCTTCCATGGCTGAAGCTCCCAATGCAGTCTATGTCAATAGTAATCCATCTGTAATAAGGGAAGATCCCAGCTATATCAATACCTCATCAGCGAGGCTCTAGGCGAACTCACTCGTTATTTCAATATGTCAATAACTCAAGCCGCAAAGGAGTTGAAAGTTGGTCTTACAGTGCTAAAGAAAAGATGCGGGAAATTCGGAATCACAAGTTGGCCTCATCACAAGATGAAAAGTCTGGAGAGCCTCATTCACAATATCCAGGCAACATGCATACTCTAACAACAATGACTGCTAATTTTGTAATAAAAGTTTTAACATTAAACCCTAAGAATTTGATTGAAATTTTCTGGTAATTTTGTAATAAAAGTATTAATGTTAAACCCTAAGAATTTGATTGAAATTTTAGCATGATATAGAAACCAATATTGCTTTTGCCGGAGCTAGGAAAGAACAATGGGCTGAGCAACGCACAGTTGAGAAACACTGTCAAATACTGGAGCAACAGAAGAGACTCATGGAAGAAATGCCAGAACTTGCAGAAAGAACCAAACGTCTTCAACAAGCCTGCTTCAAAGCAAGCTACAAGAAAAGAAGGCAGATGGCCATGGAATCTGCCAACCTTGGTGGGTTTGAGGGCAGAGTACCTCTTCAGCATGCGCCTCCCTTCCGTTTTAGATTGACAATATTATATATGCATATATATTCAGTTATGTACAGTCATGGGCTTACTGTATACAGAACATTATAGGATCATTCTAAGACTACAACTATAGTTTATAAAATAATGTACAAACATATATGGTTAAAAGAATATTCTCTGAACTAAAATTAGTTTTTCATTTTGCAATATAGTAATTTTATGGGCTGAGTGAATGTATAAATACTTTTGCATGTGGCACTGACTTTCCTTCTTCAATTACTCTTATCAAATTTGAACCTAGGTATTAAGCTTTTCTACAAATTTTAATTATATTAAGTTTTAATTTTTAATATATATATTCATTATTGCCGCTCCCAACTTGACATTTCCTGTAAATTTGGGCAAAGGTTCTAGCCGTACCAGAAACTCGTGCAACATAGGTAAATAGGTATAAGCATAAAACAATGAAAATGTTGGATAGACGAAGTAAACGAGGCATGAAACCCCATACAGTGATAGTAAATAATCAGTATCTTATTATATGGTTATTAAATGTGAGAAACTAAAAAAATTGGCATTGTTGAAAAGACAAAGTAAATAAGGCATGCTGAAGTTCTGTGCAGTGGTAGTAAACAATGATTGATCAGCATGGGCTTCCAGCATATAAGGAACTGCATTTTTTAACTAGGCAGGCACCTAAGATGCACTGATTTAGAGAGAGGATAAGTCTAGACATCGCTAAGGCGATGGAAAGATGTCTGTCCTCTCTAACTGGCCATATCAGGTGATATTGGAGAGATACGCCAAATATCCCTTTTTCCAAGGAATGTTTGGCCAATCAGGGGAGATCCCCTACTATCCCCCCATCCCCTACACTGAAGAAAGGCCACACTCCAAGACGGAGACCAGGCCCTGTGCAACATAGATTTAAAGATAAATCATTCTTTTTGGAGCCAAAGAAAACATTGTGAAACAAGCTCAACCCTTCACAAAACTCCTAAGAAGCCACTAGACCTTAAAGATCATAAATTTGTGTTGTTGAACTTCTATGAAAAATGCTCTCCCATTTGATTTTAGATCCATTTTTCTATTAAATGTGTTATGTTGTCTCAACATGTCTAGGTTACCTTCTAAACTTCATCATAGGTAATACAAAACACTTCAATTATGCTTTCGATATATTTCAATTAGGGCTGAATTTTCGAAGCAATAAAAACTTTTACGAGACACTGAACTAATCTAAGTTTAAAAATATACAAAATTCTATCTATTAATTGAAATTCCCTAAGTATAACCTCAGATGCCTTCTCTAGCTAATCAGTTCTAATTATCTATAAACTGAACTTGCAACATGAAATCAACTTGAATTTAATTCTTCATGCAAAATACACACACACACATTCTTGGAATACATTTTGAAAGAAAATGCATTTCACATTCTGATCATACCTTTGGTTAGTTGCAAATGACAAATTGACTGGAAAGGGAATTTACAAAATTTGAACAGCTTTAGTTGAAATTCTGGGTTCTCAAAATTGTCTATAAACATGTTCTAGAATCTAGATAGATTACCAAATCCTTTGAATGCCAAAAATAATCACATAAATCTCTAGTAAATAGGCTTAAACAACTAAATGTGGCAGGAAATATCTCATAAATAAGCATATACTGTATCTTGTACTCACATTCTAAGAGAAGCAATGAATGTGCAATCTTACCAAAGTTGAAATTCTCGTATCATAAAATTGTCTATAAACATGTTCTGGAGTCTAGACAGATTATCAAAATCCTTTGAATGCCATAAAATAATCATATAACTCTAGTAAAGAGGCTTAGACAGCTAAATGTGGTCGGAAGTATCTCATAAATAAACACATATTATATCTCGTACTCACATACTAAGAGAGGCACTGCCTGTGCAATCTTGCCAATGTCCTCATCAGCTTGCATTATCTTTTTAATCCGAGACTGCACAGAAAACAAAAATGTTAATGTTAATGTTTATGTCCATAACTAATAAATCAAAAAGAAGTGTTGTATTATTATTTCCTACAATCTAACAAACTTGAGAACATGACATTATTTGTAAACAGGATATTAATATTACCGTTAAAAAATAAATAAATATGGTAAACCCGTTACTTGTAGATAAAGATTCCATCATATTCAGAGAGGCAAACACTTCATTTGAAAAAAAGTCTAAAATAAAGTGATAGCATACTTCAGTTCAGTGTCTACTTCATAAATTCAAAATAAGTTATAAATCAACATGAAGGAAGCAATGGGTTTGTGAGCCAATCAGATACTGTAAAGCCACATAGCACTTACTGTTGTATCCAGTAAAACACGATAACAAAGTTTGTGATTTAATGTAGGCCTTCACTTACTGTTGTAGCCAATAAAACACGATAACAAAGTTTTGTGATTTAATGTAGGCCTTCAGGTACTTCTAAGTTTTAACATTTAGCATTTAGTCAAACATGGCCCATTAAAAGCTCGCTGGTGCAAACACTTGTGAGACACTCAGACTAGATACAGGAGTTTCTGAGACCTGGAGAACTTGACAGAAATTTGGCAAAACTTCATGTGAAATTTTGGGTATTTTTTAAATATTTTATTTGCCAGGGTTTTGGAGATTTATTGTTAATCTAAACCATACTCCCCTCTTAGGGCTCTACAAGTCGTTTTCTTTGCTTAGTCTGGCTACTTTGAAACGGACAAAAATCCAAGCTAATATTTTCATGTTACAATTAAATTCAATCATGAGTGACAAGTGACCCCAAAATTCCCTTTGAGTGGGTATCCACTACAAATAGCATTAAGGTCTGTGCACACTGCACACATAAATTATAATAGTTTGTCGAAGGGAGAAGACTGCTCTCATGGTGCAAATTACAGAGGTGCATCCTTAAAATAAGAAATCCTGAGCTGATTACAGTTAGTTGAAGTGAGATAACTGCTCTTATGATGTAACATACAGAGGTGCATCCATATAAGAAGAATTGCTGAGTTGATTGGACAAACCAATTCTCGACGGATATTTTGATGCCATTAGGGCCTAGTTTACATTGAATGCTATTGTGATGACTCCTTATGGCAATCAAACTACTAAAAGTAATTCTGAATAGATCTACTGATGATATTAGGGTCAAGCTTACAATGAATGCTATAGTGGTAACTCTTAATGGCAATCAAACTACCAACCTGACTGAAAGATGTCCATACAAGACACATGTACCTCAAGCAAACTCCAGTTACATCTGGCTGTGGCAATAGTATCTGTACCGTGCAGACACAGACCCAGTAACAACTTGTGAAGGAAAAACACCAAAAGTGAACTCCGGATAGCAAAATTCTATGTCGGCGCTTAAAAAAGTAAAATTTCTATTAATGAAAACAAAAAACAACTCATCTATAAGCCATCGAAATTATTTTGGATGTGTGCTGTACAACAATAGCAGGACTTGTGAACTTCGAATCCTGCTTGGCCAAAAGGATATATGCCTGGCAAAAATATACTTATTATGGAATTAGCCCAATACCAAGAATATATAACTAGGGACCATCAATTCACATAAGGTACTACCGTAAACCTACAAACCTACAGTTCACTAAAAGTAATCAAGGTAACCTTCATTCAGTAATAAACCGACCTAAAAAGAGCCTAACAAGAAGGAAACAATGAAAGCTCTGGAACAGTTCTAGTTCACAGATCCCTACCATTTGCATGCATAGGTATCCGTTTTAAGATCGACTCTCAGAAAATTAAATAAATAAACAAACAAACAAACAAACAAACAAAAACTTCAACTATTTGTATAAAATAAACTTTCTCGAGAGGCCAGATACAACCAGGCCTAATTAGATCAATCCATGGTTAAGGGAAATGTTGACTGTTGCGAAAAGCAGAGACATCAATAGGAAGAAATTAAAGCATTTGACTATGGTTTGCCAAAATAAAACAATTTATTTCCGATGGGAACAATAATGAAACAAGAAAGAGGGGGGGAGGATAAAATTAAAGAAAGAGGGAAAAATAATAGCTAACATACCGCAGGAAATCGAGTATCGAGTTTTTTCTTCATGGTAGACTTATGCTTCGCCAGATTGAAGCGATTCTGCTAAAGAAAGATGCTTTGCGTCTCCAATCATTTAGGCGACATATGATTTAGACGACAAACCCTGAGGGAATCGAAAAGCCCACGCCTCAATATCAAAGAACCAGGGTTTCAATTTCTTTTAGACTTGCAGTGAATCGAAAATACCGAAACCACAACTAGCGCCCCACACCGACGAAAACCCCGCCGAAGCCAAGGATCTATCATAACAACAAGAAACTCCTCAAGAATTCTGAGCGGCCTT
Organism: Pinus taeda; assembly: GCA_000404065.3. Lineage (NCBI taxonomy): Eukaryota > Viridiplantae > Streptophyta > Pinopsida > Pinales > Pinaceae > Pinus > Pinus taeda. Next base: position 195,748 of record APFE030325129.1, read on the forward strand.
GCCTAAAACACAATCAAACCTTCAGCAGAGAGAGCCAGACCACATGCCTTCCACACAAACTTGAGATTTCCAAATCAGGTTCTAGACAACCAAATTTGAGCCCAAAAATCCCCAAATGTAGAAAAATACCCGACAAAGTCGGATCTAAGCCCTAAAACAACCTTATATGCAACGTTGTAAAACGCAGATACAGCAGATCTACGAAGAATTGAACAAAAACTGAAAACAAAAATCGATCTGACTGCTTGCTTCGCTCTGCAACAACCGAGACGGGAATGAACGACAGGAAGCGAAACCTTGCACGCACGCACGAACAATGGCTAACCCAGGGTTAATTTTACTGGCCTGGAATTAACGCGAGGAGTTGACTAGGAGTTTACGCCTTGGAAGCCTGCGGTGACGCCACGTCTGCCCAGCAAGTTGCTTGGTTATCTCTGCCTAATCCTTGCGGGAACTTTGGCCCTCCGATCGGCATCTTCTACTGGACGGCGCAGATTCCTCCCCATTCCCATATCTCTATGAAGGATGACAGGGAGTTTCTGGTGAAAAGAGAGTAACACCACTTGCCAATTTTACCCCGTGCTGTCCTGTAGCAGTTACTTAACCGACAAACCCTGCCCTACCGTATCCTCTTTTGCATTTTCTGTCAACCGACGGAAAAGGTAACGGCCAATAGATAATCTCTGGTGGCCCGCTTTTGGTTGGATTTTGAAATTGATCTTTCGCCGCAGAGCCGCTGATCTTGATCTTTCGCTTTCGCTTTGAATTAAAAACAATAGAATGGCAATTTCCCACCAACTACAACGAAAAGTTAACGGGATAACTATAGGTAGGTATCTCCATTCATCTGGAAATTGAAATTTGAGTCACTTTCAATGTTCCTTGTTGGCCAAATCCATTATCAGGTTGACTAAGTTTGGAATTTTATTCTAATTTTGTTTTATTTATTATTAATGCGTATAATTCAGTATAATGGTCTTAAAATAGTCAAAATCTTAAATATTAATTGATGAATATTTTTGTGTTTGGCAGTTCAGTTTAGTTTTAATTAATAAAATTTTAAGATTTAATATATAATTGCATAATAATGCATAGATAAATTTCATTATCAAAAATAACTAAATACAAATTTTAATTTTTATTCATAAATTTTTTATAGAGTTGATATTACATATCTCTATTATTCAAGTTTCCGGCTTTAATTTAATATGTACAATCAAAAATATTGATTTCAAATTTTTCGATGCTTTAATCTATATATATAAAATTAAAAATTGATTTAGTTTTTTTAATGCTTTAAAATTATATATAAAATCCAAAAATTAACTATATAATGAATATATATATATATAAATGCGGGTTTCCATGTTTTAATTTATTATACCATTAATATTAATTTTACTTTTAATGCTTTTAAATTATATATACATAAAATATCATATTAAATTTTATATATTTTTTATATAATTAATCATTTTAAATGGTTATTGAAAAAATATATAATTTTATTTATAAAAATAGTCAAAGTTCACTTGCATTTAAAAAGTTTATTGATGTCATGTTAAGTGGAAGTGGAAAGGAATGAGTACTTACAAGATAAATCATAAGTATGGACCACCATGAAAACAATCTCATAGTGCAACCAAGTTTTTAGCTTAAGTTTTGAAGACCTTTTATTTTGCTAAGGTGGTTAGTTAAGGTTTATCTTGGTTTATCTTTGTAATGATTGAAGGTGTGTTTTATTTAGTAGGAAATTTGTAATTATATTTATCTTTTTTAGGGTTTAATTTATGCACATGTATTTAGATGGATGTTTAGTTCAAACAATATGAAAGATGTTGATGAGTGTGTAGAATGAGAATAAAGTGTTCGTGTACATGTTGAAGATAGAGCATTGTGTATTTAATGGAAGATGGAAAGTTAATGGGAAAAAGGCGAAAGGGTGATTGTGTGGTGGTAATGTCTAGCCAAAAAACAATGAAAATGAATTCTCATGGTGGGTTCATTTGAGGTCATTTAAAGCCCAACAGTTCAGGACAAGAAGAATAAATCAATACAACAGTAAGGATTGGCTTTGACACATGGCAGGTTGGCTTCGAAAGAAGGTGAAGAGTAGTCCTCGAGAAGATGGCTTCCATGGAGAGAAGTTGAACCTCTAATAAGAGGCAAAATTGACTACAAGAGTTGTTGCCAAAGAGAAGGCACAAAGTTTACAAGGAGGATGAGTCAAATTGATTATTGTTAGAAGAGAATTGGCACATCAATGATCAGATGTCAAAGGTAAAGGGAGAAACATTGTTTATGAAAGCAATGGAGTGCATTGATGAAATGAGAAGTGATATTGCAAATATTGTGTAAAGAAGTAATGCATCAAGGGCATGAGATTCGTAGAAAGAAGTAGGTTGAAGAGACATGACACTAAAAGGACTTTAAGTTTGTGATATCACTATGCTTGTGCGTGTGCGCGTGTCTGCGTATGCGTGTGTGTATGTGTGTGTGAAACATAATGATATAGTGAGTGAGATTGTGTATAGTCCACTTGAGTCTTTCGTTGTAGTTTGTATTATGACTTGTGTGAATTGTGTTTTTATTATGGATTCTTTGTTGCAATACCTTGTGCGACTCTGAGTGCAAAAGGACTGAGTTTGGATCCATATCCTTCCTTGATGTATCATTAATGATTAATTTTAGGCCCCTGCACCACTATAATATTAGGTCATCGCATCGTTGATTTGTATTCATATAGCCATTCTCCCTTGATCTAGTTTTTTTGGTTAGGGTGTCTTGTATTTTTGCAACGAGATTTTGTGTCATGAGTATGATGCTCGAAACATTAAAAAAAATCTCATTTTCTTTTGTGTTGTTATTACATTAATTTGCATCATCTTTTGTTGTAATTGTGTTGTGTGCATCACTACAATCTATCATGTGTCGAGTACATCATGTTTGCATTATGTTTCATTGAGATAGCACCTTGTTCATAAATATATAGCATTCTGATAACATCATTACAACATCTTAACTATTTTCTATAATAATAAAAAATTGTGCTATGGAATTGTTGCTTATTTGCACACAATTTCATCTCCATCCTTCATGGGAGTTCCAACTAATTATTAGCAAGAATGTAGTTTGTAGAACCTAATGTGAGGAGTTATAGGATTATTATAAAGGGAACAATAGAACTTGATGTGAAGAATCTTAAGGACTATAAGGGGAACCATATTAAACAAGAGGTTGCAAAAATATGCTTGTTTATTTAAACAAGCATACACCCACCTTCAAACTCGTGTTTACTCTTTAAATTTCATGCCAATACACTGCATTAAAGAGGAAAACCCACCATTTAAGATACTCTTGTGTACTTAGCGTTGTCACATGCCACCTAGCATAAATTCATGCAAAGAACTATCCTTTATCATTTTTTTTTTATTATGGTGGGCTTGATAAGATCTTTAATGAAACACGCCCAATAACATATTTAGAAGTATGAAGTTCATTTTCCTTGCCTTCACCATTCTTCTCTTCATCATCACCTTTGGATTCGTCATTGCCCTTCTTATCATCATCCCCTCCTTTTTTTCATTTTGTCCACCCTCCTTCTTCTCCACACCACCATCATTCTTATCCCTACCACCACCATCACCTTCTTTCTTGTCCCTCCTTTTCCTTTTCCTAATTGCCTCCATATTCTTATGTAGGATGATCTCGATATAATTCATTCTTAGCCTTGATGAGGAGACACAACATTTCATAGTTATTACTATAATTAGTACATGGATGGATTAAATATAAGGCTGAATTCTTCACAATGTTTTCACATATTTGGTTTATTTTTAAAAAGCTTTAAAATATTTTAATAATGTTTTTCATAAATAAAAAATTGCAATTATAATAATATTTTTTATTATTACAATATTGAGATAATACTATTTTAAATATATGGGTTTAAATAATTATATAATTATTATATTCTTAATTTCAACATATTTTTTATTTAATTAAAAATATTTTTTATTATCAAAATTAATTTAATTATCTAATATTATTTATAAATGAATGATTTATTTTTAAGAATAGATTTATTTTTAAATATTAATATATTACTTTGAGAAAGCGGAGATAAACTGTCATTTTTCAATCACCTCTATCTAATCTTATAACACTTATATATATTATTATTTATTATCATAATAATCATTATTACTATAAAGTATAATAAATACCATTCACAATCTAATCTAGTAAAGAATAAAACTCAACATTGGCTAGCTAGAAATGACTTGTCCATGACTAAGTGCTTAGATCCGTGCGGGGATGTTGGAGCCAAATTTTTTGCATGATGCTATGTACTTGGGATTTGCTATATAGACCATTGGAAAGCCACAATCTTATATGATAACCATTGGTGCAAGATACAAATCTATTGACTTAGTAGATTTGTATAAGCCAAAACAAATCATTGGTGAGGGCAGAAGATGTACAGATCTAATTAAGATCAAGATAGTAGTGTAGTTCAACCAAATCATACCTTTACATCGTACAAGTGTCTCTATATCTCTACATCGACTAAGCATTATTTTCATCTTGGGATTATTTATATTAATTGGATGAAGTTGTGGTGATGAGGGTTTGGTGATCTTCGCATACTGTGTATAATTCAATATAATTATCTTAAAATAGTAAAAATCTGAATTATTAAATGACAAATATTTTTGTTGCGTTTAATTTTAGTTAATATATTTAATAACCGATGACATACTATTTTAAATTTCGTTATTTTAATTAAAATAAATGTTAATTATATAGAATGATTACATTTTTTTATATTTATTTATGAAGCAAAATATTTTTTACATAAAATTTATAATGTTTCAAAGGTTACTATTAATTCTTTAGAAGGTTATATTCATAATTCGGAGATACTTTAAGTTTTTATGCTTTAAATGTTATATATATAATTAAAATCAAAATATCTGATTTTCAGTTTTTGATACTTTAAATTATATATTACATATAAATATTTTTGAAGTAATTCACTGTGTTAATTTATATATACATTAAATATCGATTTAAATTAATAAGAAAAATATGATTATTAAACAATAATCTAATTTTAAATAGTTATTTAAAAGAAAGAAAGGAAAAAAAATATTTTCCAGTTTTATTTATAAAAATAAAAATTGTCAAAGTTCACTTGCATTCAAAGAGTTTATTAATGCCATGTTAAGTGGAAGTGGATAGGAATGAGTACTCACAAGATAAATCATAAAGATGGACCACCATGAAAAGAATCTCATAATGCAACCAAGTTTTTAACTCAAGTTTTGAAGGCCTTTATTATTCTTTTGTAAGGAGGGTAGTTAAGGTTTGCCTTTGTGATGATTGAAGGCAAGTTTTATTTATGAGGAAAATTGTAATTATATATATCATTTTTAGGATTTAATTGATGTGGAGGCATCTAGATGTACGTTTAGTTCAAATAATATGAAAGATAATTGATGGCTATGTAGAATGAGAATAAAGTTTGGAGAATCCAATAAAGTGTTGGTGTGCATGTACATGTTGAAGATAGATCATTATGCATGCAATGGAAGATGGAAAGCTAGTGGGAAAAAGTCGAAAGGGTGATTCTGTGGTGGTAATGTCTAGCCAATAAACAATGAAAATGAATTCTTATCGTGGGTTTCTTGAGATCATTTAAAACCCCAACGGTTCAGGACAAAAAGAAGAAATTAGTACAACAATAAGGATTAGCTTTGACACATGGCATGTAGGCTTCAAAAGGAAGGTGAAGAATAGTCCTCGAGAAGATTACAACCAAGGAGGGAAATTGAACCTCTAATATGAGGCAAAATATACTACAAGAGTTGTTGTCAAGGAGGAGAGGGCACACAAATTTTACAAGAAGGATGGTCTACAAATTGAGTATTACTAGAAGAGAATTGGCACTTCAATGATCATATGTCAAAGGTAAAGGGAGAAGTAGTGTTGTGAAAGCAATGGAGTGTAGAGATGAGACAACAAGTTATATTGCAAATATTGTGTAATGAAACAATGCATCAAGGGCACGAGATTCACAAAACAAAGTAGGTTGAAGAGACATTACACTAAAAGAACTTAAAAGGTTGTGATATATATGTGTGTGAAATATAATGATATGGTAAATGAGAATGAGTAAAGTTCACTTGAACCTTTTGTTGTCTTTTGTATTATGACTTTTGTGAATTGTGTTTTAATTATGGATTCTTTGTTGCAATACCCTGTGATGTGTGACTCTAAGTGCGAAAGGATTGATTTTGGGTCCATATCCTTAATGTTTCATTAATGATTAATTTTAGGCCCCTACACGACTATAATATAGGGTCATAGCATTGTTGATTTGTGTTCATATAGGCCATTCTCCCGTAATTAAGTTTTTCTGCTAATGTTTATTGGGTTTTTGCAATGGGATAGTGTATAATACGTATGATGCTCAAACATTAAAAAATATATATATTATTTTCCCTTGTGTTGTTATTACGTTGATTTGCATCATCTTTGTAGCAATTATGTTGTGTGCATCACTACAATCTATCATGTGTCAAGTACACCATGTTTGCATTATGTTGCATTGAGATAGCACCTTGTTCATAAATATATAACATTTCGATTGCATCATTACAACATCCTAATTATATTTGATAAAAAAAATTATGATATGGAATTGTTTCCTATTTGCACAAAACTCCATTACCTTCCTTCATTGGAGTTCCAACTAATTATTAACAACACTGTAGTTTGTAGAACCTAATGTGAGGAATTATAAGGTTACTATATATGGAACAATAGAACTTGATGTGGAGAATCATAAGGACTATGAAGAGAGCTATATAAAACAAGAGGTTGTAGACATATGCTTGTTTATTTAGGCAAGCATACACCCACCTTCAAACCCATCTTTACTCTTTAAAATTCATGCCAATACACTACATTAAAGACAAAAAACCAATATTCGAGATACTCGTGTACTTAGTGTTGTCACACGCCACCTAGCCTAAATTCATGCAAAGAACTATCTCTTATCAACTTTTTTTATTTTGGTGTGTTTGATAAGATCTTTGATGAAACACACCCAGTGACATATCTAGAAATATGAAGTTCATTTTTCTTGCCTTCACTATTCTTCTATTCATCACCACCTTTAGATTCATCATTGCACTTCTTATCATCATCCCCTCCTTCCTTTTTCATTTTCTCCACCATCCTTCTTCTCCCCACCACCATCATTCTTATCCCTACCACCACCACCTTCTTTCTTGTCCCCTTTCTAATTGTCTCCATTATTCTTATGTGGGATGATCTTCATGTAGTTCTTGGTTTTTACGAGGAAATATAACACTTCATGGTTATTATTATAATTAGTCCATGGAGGATCACATATAAGGATGAATTCTTCCCAGTGTTTTCACATGTTTCGTTTCTTTTACAAAAGCTTAAAAAAAATAATAATGGTTTTTCAAGTAATAAAAGTTGCATGATTTAATTATTAATAGTTTATTATTATTATTATGTGAAGTATTAAATAATGAATAATTTTAAATTTCATGAGTTAATTTTTTTTTATTGATAGTTAATAGTATTTTTAATTAATTTTTTTTATAGTAATGAGTAGATTTTCTATTAAATGTGCCCTCGATCACAGCAAAATATCTGGGAAATTTTACATTGTACACAAGACACAGGTTCTTCAAGAAAGGATAAAATAGAAGAACTAAAATCTTCAACAAGCAGGTCGTTGTTTTCATACATTTTACCAACTAGGCAACAACTATAAACATGACAAAACTGACCAGATAAAAATACAGCTTTGCAGAAGGAGATCATGAGACAAGGGGAGGATCAATCTACATTTTATTTGATTGGCCTCTAAGGGAGTTGCTCGTAGTGTTGCATTGATCTCCTTCATTCCTCTAAATCTGAAACTCAGTCAATTGTCTATGGAAGGCATTAATCTCATCACCCTGATGATTCACTTGATTTTGAAGTCTTTGCATTTCCTCAACCGAGAGCAGAATAGTATTAGACTACTGGAGAATTTGCCTTTTGAGATCTTTGCTTTTTTCAACATGGAAATGGACAGGGGGTGCAGGCAGAGGCTGCATGTACTGTTACAACTTGAGTGTTCGGGATGGTACCCTCTACGCTCCATACTAGCCAAAAAAAAAGGAATAGGGGTGGGCTCCTTAACAACAATCGGGCCAAAATAAAGAATTTGTGGGACCAGAAGAAGGGATGATGAGAGTTGAGGGAGGGCCAGTATTATCGAAGTGCAAAGGACTCCTCAAAGAGGAAGAGGGGCAAGAGAAAATCCAACAAAGAGTCAAAAGCAGGACAAGACAAAGACCAATGTTAAATTTAACTGCTAAACTAATAATTGGGTATGTTCATAACTTCAGCGTGCCCAAAATGGCATGAAATTTCACACACAATATCTTCCATCTGACATAATCACCACTATCTAGAGAAAGGAGGATTGGGAACACACAAAGTGGCAAAGGGGATTCGATGCAATCAAGAGCACGATAGAGCAAACAAGAAGGAGATTATACATGGTTGTTAGAACCGCCTGAGGAGCCTCCATTGAGCTAAAGGAAAGCATTACCCAACTCCACACCAAAAAGCAGAAAGAATCATGAATTAGATCGTGCAGGAGAGGCCCCAGAACTATGAACCAAAAAGTGTTGAGTCAGACACCATTCACAACATAGAGCAGGAGTTCCTCTTTATTATCGAAATTCACAGTACCTTTGGAGATAGTGCAAACTTGAAAAGTACCCCAGTGTCCACAAAGGCACTAAGCTCCCATGCAAACACCAAAATCTTGATTCATGTGTATTCATTTCTTTACCATCCTCCATGAATATAATTTCGGGACTTAAGAACACACACACCACAAATACCATATCAACCATGAATTCTATTAACATTCACTCTCATGTAGACTTGAATGAGCCATGTACAAGAGTATAAGAATGAATGTTAAATTGTTCTACTGCTAAGTTCGCCATAAGCGAGGGATGAGGAGGTGCATGGCATGCATGCTCACAGCCTGCCACCTTAGTTATGGCAATGGACTCGTACCACATTATCATTGGTCTATGATTCAAATTACTGAGGGGGGTAATGAATTTATGAGAGAGAACCCAAAAAAAAAATGATGCGCCCAACCTCATCAATATCAAAGATGAAACTATGAAAAAAGACCTGCATAGTGTTCATCATGGGATAGTTTTCCATCCAAACTTGCCATTGATGACGATATGTTCTACCTACAATAGACAAGTGAGATTTTCCTATTCATTAGCTTCCTTGTTTTGATTTATTAAGGAATTCTCCTAAGAAGAAGACTTAGATGGTTATTCTTAGGAAGAAGCCATTGTGTAAATGTTGAATGGTGATAAGGGAATCTCCCAAAATTGTGATCTTGGAGAGTTCCTTGTCCTTAGCTAGTTGAAGGCCAAATAGAAGCATGTACATTTCAAGGAGATTATTTGTCCTTTTGCCAAGGCCCCAAAAATACCTATCACTTGGTTTTCCTCGAGATTCAAGAGAATTTGTCCCCCTCCTGCCACCCCATTTTTAATTAAAAATTATTATTATAATTAATTAAAAATTTATTATTATTATCAAGAATTAATTAATAATTGCTCATACTATTTATAGCCCCGAGGGTTAGCTCAATTGGTCGAGTCATTATTGTTAAAGCACCTTTGATATTGATAGGTCACGAGTTCAATTCTCTTGATACTCTCAAGGTTAGGCTCCATGGTTGAGCCAACAGGAAGTGATCCTTTCGGGTGGATTTGCTTGGTACAAATATTCCATGGACGTAGCAGTCATCGATCTTTGGGGTTCATTAACCAGATAGAAAAAAATTGCTCGTACTATTTATTATAATCAATATTATTTATTATGATTACAATAATCAATTAATATATACACATTATAACAATTACTAATCACAATCTAGTAATCGTGGCCCACAAAATAATATAATATACCTAAAACTCAACATTAGCTAGAAATGTCTTGCAAATGATTGAACGCTTAGATCCATGTGACGATGTCCGAGTCAATTTATTTGCATGATGCTATGTATTTGGGATTTGTTATATGAACCATTAAAAATCCACAATCTTATATTATGACCATTGGTACAAGATTATACAAATCTATTCACTGAGTAGGTTTGTATGGGGTTAAGCCCAAATAAATCATTGGTGAAGGCAAAAGATGTACAGATCTAATTACAATCTAGGTAGTGCTCTTGTTCAACCAGATCATACCTTTTGGTTGCATGCAACAAGTGTCTCTATATCTCTACATCGAGTAAGCATTATTCTCATATCCACATCTTAATACGGTTTTTAGATAATTTGTATTAATTGGATGAAGTTTTGATGAGGAAGGTTTGGTGATCTTTGCATAAAATGTCCAATCCATTGACCAATCCTCATGAATATAACCCTTCAACATTAATTTGTACAAGAGCATATCCATTAGAGTCAGAAACAATGGAAATTCTTAGTGAGTTGGTGATAACACATTAGAGTGACCACAAAAGTGAATACACTAGTTTACATGGAGGGTCATCAGTACAAAACATGATATGACCTATGGGGAGTAAATTTGAGGAAATGGTTTTAAGAATGAAAAACTCCTCAACAAATCTGATGGATTCTATAACTTACTTTCTCATGTGGGACCATATAGAGAGTTATCATTACCACATGGTATGATACCTCATGTACTACATTCCCCTTACAAAATCCCATCGGATCTAGCACTGGGATGACCTAGTTTTTATTTTTCACAATGAGGATGGACATATTTGGGTCCTTGAGGGGTTGAGAAATCAAGGAAGTGTCGAAAGTGCATTGAGAGGAAGCAAAAACTAACAAACCTGTAGCTTGGTGAAAACATAGAATTTCATGAGATTGTGGATTTAGCAGACTTTACAATAGTGAGTTGCTTCCCAAGTAGAAGAATGGGAGGTGGTGCTTTAAATTTTTGGTCAAAGAAAAACTTTGAATCAAAGGTAGGATACACTCCTTGAAGACTAGTTTTGGTAAAAAGGTGTATGGTATGGATATCTAGGTCCATGGTTGAGGCTAATAAGATCTATAGAAATAGTGTAATTGGAGATCACAACCTTTGCTTATAAAAATATGGCATTTAGATTCTGACTCTAGATCACCCAATATGGATCATTTCCCAATCTAGGTGCCTTCCAAGACTCCTCTTGATTTTATGGTAAAATGGTATGTTTATGGGAATTGGGAATGCTTTAAGAATTTTTTATGAAGTTGATAAATCCTATTATGATTCTAGGTGTATGGGGATGACTCAAATCCTAATATGAATGGATTTGGCAAAATCTTGGTAGATTTTATTATAGTTAGAATGAGAATTGAGATCCTCCATCAACCCATTGATTACGATGGCATTTCATTTAATTATGGAAGATGTGATGTTCATGGTAATATGGCATCTAATTTCCCATTTCCAGATAGAATTTAGGTATGGGGGGGAAGGAGTAGCAAGGTGCTAGCAATGAAGATTTTAAGGGTGTTGTACATTATTAGATTAAAACTCATAAGCCTTCTCCTCTTATACCTCTAAAAGTGCTAAGAGGGCCTTGAATTGGTGAGGTGTCTTCATCTAGAAAATCTATGAATTCAAACAAGGAATAAGGGGACCTGGGAGCCCATTGTGAAGCACATTCTTTAGAAGCAACAAAATAGAACCTCAATCCAATGGTTAGAGGTTTTTCAATTTTTCGTGGTGGGGTAGAACGGGGCTTAGGATTTTTATAAGAAAAGGAATCAAAATTTTCTTAAAGAGGAGGAAAATCCCATATTTCTCTAGTAAAATCAAACAAACTTTAAAGTTAAAAGTGGAAAACAATTATCATTGTTTGGGATTCTCAAAGCAAATTCCCCCAAGGATGTCTCAAAATGATTTTTTTGACCTTAAGTTATTAAGGTTTGGCCAATTCCTCAACATAGGTGAACTTAAAAGAATTATTAGAGACACATAACCCATCGTTCATTTTTTTTAGAGAGAATAATGACAAATGGGGAGAAAGTTGAGCAAAATCTTTCAAAACCTTTTGGGAGTTGGGAATTTAATCATTTTATGCAATAAGAAGATATGGGAGGGAACATTGTGGGGTGGAAAAAAGAAGAAGATATTTTAGTTATACTAATTCACGGGCTTTCTCATCAAATCTAGGAACTTCAATGTTTTCTCTAGAGCTAGGGAAAGAAATAACCCTTTTGAATATTTATGGGCCGTATATGGCAAGAGTGGAATATTGTGATAAGATTTTTAATATTGAATGGTGTCAAAAATGGTTGTGGTTAGGGATGTCTAAACTTCACTTTGGGGACATTGTAGATATGGAGATTGGTTGCACATGTTAAGGATTTGTTTAATTAATCGATAAACAAATTGGAGGAGATGACATTATGAGACATTAAAGCTACAAAATTAACTCCTACTCAAAAAAATGGGAGAACGAGAGAAGCCTGCATTGTAAAATGATTGAATCATTTTTTACTCTTAAAATCTTTATATGGAGACGCCATAACATTCGTTAATGTGTTTCCATTAGGGGTTGGTGGTTGGAAGGGGCCACATCATTGTCTAATGCTATTGGAAATGGCTCTAGCTCAAGAAAACCATTCAACTCTTTCAAAATGATTATATAATGGTTAAAGAATAATACTTTTTTAGTAGGATAAAATAAGTCCTTGAACCTTTTGATGCTTCTTTGAGAGAATCAACCCCTATTCAGTTTCACCATAATTTAAAGAGGGTAAAGTAGGTTGCAGTGATATGGTCAAAAAGAAGAAGAAGAGGGATGATAGGATTTCAAGGAGGTAGACAAAATTTTATCATCTTACTATGATAGTGAGGGCTTTAGCTATAATTTAGAGAATTAGAAAGTAGAAATAAAAAATCTAGAAGATAAAAAGAGACAAATCTTTCCATATAAAGAGAAAGAATGGATACTAAAAAGTAGGGTTGTTTGGCTCCATATGGGAAGCAAAAACACAAGTTTTTCTCAAATATACCAATTCTATGAAGAACATGAACTTTCCATGGACGATTTAGAAGGAAGATGGATTATGGGAAATTTTTTGTTTTTACGTGGCAACATAAGGTGTTAACTACTTAAAATTTGTATTTGTGGCTAAGAACTAACCTATGATAGCCAAGGTAATTAAATTATCAATTTTCTTCCCAAGCTTCATTAATTTATAAGACAATCAGACATTGATGAAGGAAGTAGGTAAGAAGGATATATTTATGATGCTTCAAATATTTTAAAAGGTTAAAACCCTAAGTCCAGATATGCTACCAATACAATTCTTCCTAGGTTATTGTAGAGGACTTAAGGAGGCTGGTTGAGTCATTAAGAATTGCGAGAAAAACTCTTGTAACTTTCATCAACATACTCATAACATGATTCCCAAAATTGATAATCTAACTTACTTTAAAAGGATGGCATCAACTTCAGGTGTAGTATAGGTGGTAGAAAATTTGACTCAAACCTGCAAGGGATAAGGGGTTGGTTTACAATATTTCATGTGAAATAGGTGAAGAATGTAACATGCATACTTGGATTAGGAAAGAGAAATTCCTTCATTGGTTTGGAATACTTGGAGGCCAGGGAAATAATGTCAATATCCTAAGTATATCATTTTAAATTTCTTCTTAAGCTTGAATTTCACATGGGTTAAAAGTTTAGGGTCACTACCAGTGAGTATAAGGTCCATAATGTTAAGAACAAGGATTATGAGATGGATTCCTGCTTTCTTGGTGTAGACATTGGGGCCCAAATGACATCTACAAGAGTTGGTGTCAAGAATAATCTCTGACGAACAAATATTATATTATTGGCAAGACATATCTCCATAGACTTGGAAACCAAGCCTAGAACAAAACAAACAAATACATAAAAACATTCCTTGCATTTCCATTAAATCATAGATGTAAGATTGGATCAATGGTTCATACCTTTTTTTGAAATTCTTGATGATGGTCCTCATTGTTGTTGATGTAGCTTTCAATCTCATTCTCAATGCTCCAAGAAAAGATCTGCAAATACACAAACATACAAATGATCAAAGCATATGATACACAAATGATTTAACATAATCTATACAATTGATCAAGGGATATCATAACAATCATCATAATAATGAGTGTGGGAAAGAAATATGCATTTGTATTAAGAATGAAGAAAATGAGAGAGTTACAACCAAGCCTTGATTTTGAAAGCTTCCTCCCAATGATCCTCAATTCCAACCTTGCAATAAAAAAGTATCTGATGGATACTTTGGCAACATGAAAGTATAGTTTCAAGCTTCAAAAAGCCAACCCCTTTCTCTTTGAGTGTACTGCTTTTATAGTGTGGGAAGTTGAGATTCATTAAGATAGGAGCTCAATCCACAATGGATGGGATGGGATCCACTATGGCAGGGATGTGATCCATCATGGTAGGAGTTCGACCTCATTATCTTCACCGCTTGGAGTAGATACCATTACGAGGCTTCTAGAATAGAAACTTCTTTACCTTTTTTTATTTTTACCCATTTAAGAACATTGCCACACTTTTAATGAAGACAAGTTGCGATGACATTGCAAAATATTTATTATGCAATATGTGACATTGCAGGTTGTAAGACTGGACACCTGTGACAACCTTCACAAATAGGCTTTTTGAGGTATTTAATCCATGATTATTATACTTCATGAGAGGTATTTTTTCCACATTTCTAGGGGATTGATAAAAATAGTTATTTGGATGACGAAAGATCTAGATTTGACACCATTTGCATAGATGTGACAAATTAATGTGTAACAGATTGCCCCCTAAAGTACAAAGTCAAAAAAGGTTTTTTAAGGACTGAAGTGCTTTATCTTGCAAAGGTTAGAATGAAGGAACCACTGGTCATAAACCTACAAGTCAACAATCAAGATATTACTGTACAATATCATTATATTATTATCACTGAGGTAGGAATTCCCATACTTAGAATGAAAGTAACTCTAAGTAAAGTATGGAAATGTGCAAATATCCATATCAATAATGAAGACATGGCAACCTATACATACATCATGGATCCATGATATAGTCATGAATACTCAAAACTCCATGCAACCTAGATATAGCATATAAAATCCAAGGTCTTCATCTTTATCGATCCATAGTATGAATCTAACCATGTGAATAAATGTCTTGAAGTCGAACATGGTAGAAACCATCTAAGGACCGACCAATAATGAGAATTCTTAACAGATGTGAGAGGAATCACCAATAATGACAATGGCCCTCAAGGTACTCTAGTACAATCTATGAGGTGTGAATAAATGATCTGAAGTTGAACACCCATAGAATCATCTGATCGAAGGTCAATAATGTAAGCATGTTGTGTATTGTAGGAGCATCAAATGAGATAAATAACCTTTGACCTGACTAGTCAAAAATATTTACTAAAGAGGGTTGGACCTCTTGAATGTTCTTATTTATTATTTGTTTGTAAAAGTTATTGGAGTGCCCAGATTAGGAGCGAAGTGATAGAGTTTGTTAGCTTAGTTGTGTGTTAGGCCAATTAAATAGGGATTAGGTTGCTTGAGAAATTTGAATTTAGAGAGGAGCATTAAAAAAGAGAAAATCATATTTTTGAGAGATGTTGAATGTAGATCATGTCAGTAAGGGCCAGAACAATTTTCTGTGTAGTGATTTTTCTTTTCATAATTGATTCAGTGGAGTTTCATGGTGTATTTGTCATCATCTTATCTCAAGAAATTGTTTGCTTCAATTGATGAAAAATCATTCTGTTGTAGTTTAATGGTGGAATCTTGTAGATTGATATCTAGAGTAGTGTGTATCTTTGAGAATTTTGCATCCAAACAAGATAGATCTATAGATCTCATCAATGTTGTGAGTATTTTATCCTATTTTCATGTTTTCTCAATGATAGATCTAAAGAATCCTCAGATTTCCATGTTTTTTCTTGCTTGAAGTTGCCTCAAGAAAGGAAAACCTTCAGTCACAAAAGGGTCATGCCATGGATCGCATTTGAAATAGAAAGGTCGTGCCAAAATCAAAAGGGTCGTGCAATAGACAGAAGGGTCGCACCATGGGTTACATTTGAAACAGAAAGGTCACGCTAAAATCAAAAGGGTCGCGCAATAGACAGAAGGGTCGCACCATAATCAAAAGGGTTGCACAGGAGACAGAAGGGTCACGTCATGGGTCGCGCCTATAGCAGAAGGGTGGTGTCATAATCAAAAGGTCGCGCCAGCCTATAGAAAGGTCGTGCCAGCCTGCAGAAAGGTCGTGCCAGCTTATAGAAAGGTCGTGCCAACCCACCGAAGGGTTGCGCCGGTTCAGATTTGTGTTTTTCATCAACTTTTAGGAGCCTAATTCAAACTTTAATTGTTGGGTCAAGTAGCCATATGTGTCTACTTTTTGTTGAGTCATCAACCTTGATAAAATACCCAAGGAAAATACTCAAAAAATTGAATTTGCCAACCTCACTCAAAAGCACTGTGTCTGGTTAAGTAGTTTTAGAGACAAAAAAGATTTAGGAATAGAGCATTGGCGGTTCAGGATGCCATCATTTGGTATCAAAACAAGGTTTATAGTATTGTTCTCAGAACTTCAACAAATATGCCACCCAGGAGAGGAGGAGCTGACATAGGTCGGGGAAGACCTATAGCCAATTCAGTACTACTTGAAGAAATTAGAGATCTTCGCACACAAATGGAGGTGATGGAAATTGTTCAAAGAAGAGTCCTTGATGAGGGAGATGACAATGCTAAAGAAGAATCTTTTGAGGAAAAAGAAGAGGAAGAAATTGAAACAACCAAAGTTCTCAAGATGTTGGCAAAAGCAAATGGAAGACCGAAGGTAGAAATACCTCTGTATGAAGGAAATCTTAATCTAGAAGAGCTAATGGATTGGATTAGTGCATTAGATAAGTATTTTGACTATGAAGAGATCGAAGATAAAAAGAAGGTGAAATTCGCAGCTACCAGATTGAAGGGCCATGCAACCATCTAGTGGGATGAGCTACAAATATCCAGAGAAAGGAATGGAAAACTCAAGATTAAGTAGTGGGATAAAATGGTGAGCAAATTGAAAAGTAAATTTATGCCCAAGGATTACCAATTAAACCTTTTCAGATAATTACAAACTTAAGACAGAAAGGGATAATTGTTGGAGAGTACATAGAGGAGTTTTATAAGCTGAGCATTAGATTAGGACATGCTGAAGATGACATGGAAAAAGTAGCTAGATATATCAACGGATTGAGATACGATATACAAGATGAAATCAGTCTGCTAAGTCTGAAGACAATTGAAGATGCTTATCAAGCATCTTTGAAGGCGAAGGAGAAATTGTTGAGGAAGCAAAGTCAGAAGAACAAAGGTAAAAATCCAGCAAGAGGAAGAGGAGCTTCCAGACCAAGATTCCAACACTCTGAATGAAACAGGATGGACCAGTAATTGACCACCATAGAGAGGAGACTTTGGTAGAGGAAGATTTGGATCCAGAGGTAGGATCCGAGGAAGGGAAATTCAGTGTTATACATGTGAATAATTAGGACATGGGTCATGGGACTGCCCTCATAGCAAACCAACAAATCCAAGGAATGTAAATATAGCTGAGACAAAATAAGAAAGACCTCAGGCCACAATGAAAGAAGAGCCACTTGAGGTGGGACAATCTTTATTGTTAAAAAGAGTATTGCTAAAGGCAGAAAAAGAAGCCAATGAACCAGCTCAAAGGAAAAGTATATTCAAGGTTGTGTGCAAGTCTAAAGAGAAATGATGCAAGGTTGTGATTGACAGTGGGAGCACTGACAATCTTATTTCTACAGATATGGTGGAGAAATTGGGTTTGGTTAAGATGATACACCCTACTCTCTACAAAGCGTCCTGGTTATAGAAAGGACGTCAGCTCTTGGTGACATAACAATGTCGGGTAGATATACATATTGGTACATATAAAGATGTGGTAATGTGTGATGTAATGCCAATGGACATGTGCCATATATTGTTGGGAAAACCTTGGTAGTTTGATAGGAAAGTTGTTCATGATGGTAGGAGGAACACATATACCTTAGAGAAGGATGGGAAGAAGCATACATTGTTACCTTTGAATGACGGAGCGGACAAAGGAACGATTGGGGATTTTTTTTGCTGATTAGTGGGAAAAAATTGTTGCGAGAAGTCAAGGAGAAAGAAATGCATTTTGCTGTTGCGGGTAAACCCAAGGTAATTTTGACTTCTACTAATTTAGATAATTTTCCTGTGGAAATTAAAAATATGCTAAATGATTATGTCGACATTATTGTTGATGAATTACTAAGTGCATTGCCACCCATTAGAAGTATCAACTATCACATATATTTAATACTTGGTGCGAGTTTACCAAACAAAGCGGCATATAGGCTAATTCCTTAGGAAAATGAAGAAGCTGGGAGACAGGTGCAGGAGTTGTTGGATAAAGGACTGATAAAGGAGAGCCTAAGTCTGTGTGCAGTACTAGTAGTGCTTAGCCCCAAGAAGGATGGCGAATGGTGCATGTGCATCGATTCTAGAGTAATAAATAAGATTACTATCAGGTATAGATTTCCCTTACCACATATGGATGATTTGATGGATAACTTGAGCGGGTCAAAATATTTTTCTAAGATAGATTTGAAGACTGGATACCATCAAATAAGGATTAGAGTGGGGGATGAATGGAAGATTGCGTTCAAGGCTAATAGTAGGTTGTATGAATGATTAGTGATGCCTTTTGGACTCACTAATGCACCAAGTACATTTATGAGAGTGATGAATGAGGTCTTAAAATAATATGCTGGAAAATTTGTGATAGTTTATCTTGATGATATCCTAATTTTCAGTCAGAATAAAGAAGAGCATTTGGAGCACCTTAAGTTGGTTTTAAATAGTTTACAAAAAGAGAAGTTGCTAATAAATTTGAAGAAGTGCAGCTTCATGAAGAAAGAGCTCGTTTACCTGGAATTTGTAGTCTCAGAAGAAGGTTTGAAGATGGATCCAGAAAAGATACAAGCAATTGTGAATTGGCTAACTCCAAGGAGCGTATTTGAGGTAAGAAGTTTTCATGGTCTTGCAAGTTTTTATAGAAAGTTTACAAGAAGCTTTAGTCAAATTTGTGCACCGATAGTTGAAACAATAGAGGAAAATAAACAACCATTTAAGTGGACAGAGGCAGCAGACCGAAACTTCAAACTATTGAAAAAGAAGATTACTGAAAAACTTGTTTTAGCCCTACCAAACTTTGATAAAACTTTCCAAGTTGAGACTGATGCTAGTGGGGTAGGAATTGGAGTTGTACCGAGTCAAGAGCAGAGACCTATAGCTTATTTCAATGAAAATTTGAATGAGGCCAAGAGAAAGTACTCATCCTATGATAAAGGGTTCTATGTTGTTATTTAAGCTTTAGAGAAATGGAGGCACTACTTGTTGCCCAAAGAATTTATTTTGTATTCTAATAATCATGCACTATAGTTCATAAATAATCAGCCAAAGTTGAGCCAAAAGCATGCTAAGTGGGTGGAGTACTTACATATTTTCACCTTTGTAATTAAGCACACAAGCAATAAGGCAAATAAAGTTGTTGATGCTTTGAGCCGAGTGAATTTAGTTATGCAGGAGTTGAAGATTGGTGTTTTGGGATTTGAAGAAATGATCGACATGTACAAGGAAGATACAAATTTTAAAGAAATATATGCAGCTGTTCAAAATCCTGTGATTCATAATAGAAGCCAATGGTTAGACTACCTAATTCAAGGAGGTTTGCTATTCAAAAACAATAAATTGTGTATTCCTAAATGTTCCATGAGGGAAAATGTGATTAAAGAAAAGCATAGTGGAGGATCGTCTGGACACTTTGGGCAGGATAAGACATCCACTCAAATGAATGCTTTTTATTATTGGCCAAAAATGCAAAATGATGTCAAAAAGGTTGTTGAGAAATGTAGGATTTATCAACATGCCAAAGGAAGGAGCCAAAATACTGGGTTATATCAGCCATTGCCAATACCAAACAGGCCTTGGGATGCGATCGTCATGGATTTTGTTTTGGGTTTGCCAAAGACTCAAAGAGGATACGACCCTATCTATGTTGTTGTGGATAGATTTTTGAAAATGACTCATTTCATTGCTTGTAAGAAAACTAGTGATGCAACTCATATTGCTAATTTGTTTTTCTTAGAAATTGTAAGGTTACATGGGCTGCTTGTAAGTATTGTTTCAGACAGAGATACTAAGTTTGTGGGACACTTTTGGAAGACACTATGGAAGAAGTTAGGTACAAACCTCAATTTTAGTTCAACGTATCACCCTCAAAGAGATGGGCAAACTGAAGTGGTGAATAGGAGTTTGGGAAACATATTAAGAAGCTTGGTTTACAAAGATCCAAAATACTGGGAGTTAGTGCTTGCTCAAGCTGAATTTGATTATAATGATACTCCTAACAAGAGTACAGGGATGAGCCCATTTAAGATTATTTTTGGAATGCATCCTAGAGGAGTATATGAGCTTAGAGATTTGGGAAAACAAGAGATAAGGAGTGTAAATGCTGAAGAATT
Source organism: Pinus taeda (assembly GCA_000404065.3). Classification (NCBI taxonomy): domain Eukaryota; kingdom Viridiplantae; phylum Streptophyta; class Pinopsida; order Pinales; family Pinaceae; genus Pinus; species Pinus taeda. The sequence goes on from APFE030325129.1 coordinate 216,432, forward strand.
TGTAGAACAAATGCAGAAATTGGAGGAGGATGTCAAACAAAGGTTACAAGAGAGTAGCAGGAAGTATAAACAAAGGACTGATGTGAAGAGAAAAGAAAAGGAATTCCAAATGGGTGATCTAGTTATTGTTTACCTTATGAAAGAAAGATTTCCTGTAAGGACTTATAACAAATTAAAAATGAAAAAAATAGGACCTTGCAGAATTTTAAGGAAGTTTTCCTCAAATGATTATGAGATTGAACTGTCGGAAGGAATTGGAATATCTCCTATCTTTAATGTTGCAGATTTGTACCCATACAAGGAAACAGAGGCAGAATCACAAGATGAACCTGCAGATGAGGAAGTTAAGACTCTAAATTGGGAGGAACATATGCCAAGGACAATAAAGAGAGAAGTGGAAGCAATCTTGGAGAAGCGAGTAACAAAGAAAACTAGAGGACAAACATATTATCAGTATCTAAGCAAATGGAAGGGACAACCAATTGAAGATACTAGTTGGATGACAACAACAGAGTTAGAGAAATATCAAGTGAATCCTGAAGACTTGATGGAACCTTGTTTTCTTCCCTAGGAGTCTGATGCAGCAACATCAAATGAGATAAATTACCTTTGACCTGACTGGTCAAAATTATTTACTAAAGAGGGTTGGACCTCTTAAATGTTCTTATTTATTATTTGTGTGTAAAATTTATTGGATTGCCCAGATTAGGAGTGAAGTGATAGAGTTTGTTAGACTAGGTGTGTGTTAGGCCAATTAAATAGGGATTAGGTTGTTCGAGAAATTAGAATTTAGAGAGGAGTATTAAAAAAGAGAAAAAATCATTTTTTTGAGAGATGTTGAATGTAGATCAGGTCAGTAAGGGCGAGAACAATTTTCTATGTAGTGATTTTTCTTTTCATAATTGATTTAGTGGAGTTTCATGGTGTATTTGTCATCATCTTATCTCAAGAAATTGTTTGCTTCAATTGATGAAAAATCATTCTGATGTATTTTAATGGTGGAATCGTGTAGATTGATATCCATAGTACTGTGTATCCTTGAGAATTTTGCATCCAAACAAGATAGATCTATAGATTTGATCAGTGTTGTGAGTATTTTATCCTATTTGCATGTTTTCTCAATGATAGATCTGAAGAATCCTCAATTTCCATGTGTTTTCTTGCTTGAAATTGCCTCGAGAAAGGAAAACATTTAGTCACAGAAGGGTCACGTCGTGGGTCGTATTTGAAACAGAAAGGTTGTGCTAGAATCAAAATGGTCACGTAGTAGACAAAAGGGTTGCACTAGAATAAAAAAGGTTGCACCAATGTACAGAAAGGTCGCGCCAGCCTGCAGAAAGGTTGCGCCAACTTACAGAAAGGTTGCACCAGCCCACAAAAGGTCGTGCTGGTTCATAATTGTGTTTTTCATCAACTGTTAGGAGCCTATTTTGAACTTTGATTGCTAGGTATAGTAGCCATGTGTGTCTACTTTCTGTTGATTCATTAACCTCGACAAAATACTGAGGGAAAGGACTCCAAAAATTGAATTTTCCAACCTCATTCAGAAGCACTGTGCCTGGTTAAGCAATTTTGGAGACATAAAGATTTGGGAACAGAGCATTGGTGGTTCAGGCTGCCATCATTATCGAAGGCGAGGAACTTGCTATTGAGGCATACAAGTTCCAAGGTACTGAAGGGTTTCTAAATCAAATTCCTAGATATTGTGTTGAAGTTGATAAGAAGTGATTAGTCACAAGAGGGCCTACGACACAAAACCAGTATCAAGATTTCAATACAAAATAAGAGTGATTCAGTACTAACTTAGGGATGGTCGACGCTATAAAACGTTTTAAGGATTGCAAAATGGTTTGACTGAGGTTGAATTTCTCTTTAGCATATTGACAAAACATTAATAACTTGGAAACACTTGAATCAAAACAAGACTAGAGACCAATATGAAGGAGTTCAATGAGGTATGATCAATAAAGAGAAATAGATTTCCCAATCCCGACACAAAGAGTGACATATTGTCGTGTTTAAGAGTGACTCGTTGCCTTTCCAAATACAAAATTTACATACTTCTTTCCTAATTCCTCCCACCATTTATGGAAATCACCTCTTCATTTCTACAGAAGCTCGAGGAGGATAACATATTCTTGGACTATAAGCTCATCCTTCTGAGTATTTTTAATGAACCCTAAGAAGGAGTCATTCAATATCATCATAACAGATGAGTCGTACATTGTTTATGTTTTACAAGTCCAATTAAGGGATAACCTGAGTTCTTTTTCATGTTTAAAGAGTTTGAAAAAGAAATTAAAAAGAAAACTCCATAAAGTTCTTTTTCATAACTTTAGTCTATTGAGGTCGAAAAAAAGGATAAAACAATACAAGGGAGAACTCTTCTAATCATGATTGAATAGAGTATGCCTTTTTTGTAGTTAGTCTATTTGGTTCGGAAAAAAAGAAAAGAAAAAGGTTCACTTACACTGAATAGACACCCTTTCTAATCCTTTTAATGAGTGTGAAAGGAAACAAGTTCACTCAAAAAACTTTTCATGTTTAGGGAGTCTAAAAAGAGCTTAATGGAAACTCCACAAAGTTCCTTTTTTTGTATAGTTTTTAAAAGCCCAAAAAAGTGATAAAAGTATACTCAGTAACTTATTCTCATTTATTTACAAGCATGAGAAGGAACAAAGACTAAGCTTGAGATAGGTTTCATTTTTACACAAGCTTGAAACATAGAAAAATAATGCTTGAGATAGGCTATCATGCCGCTAACATAATGGCAAAAGCTAGTGGCTTAATTCTAACATGATGACCCAAGGCATATTCCCCCCAAACTTTATGGAAGGAGAACTATTTCATTTTTTAATGAGCTTGACACGGGAAAGGAACTATGCTCATAATACATGTTTCATTTTCTAACGAGCTTGACATAGAAAAGGAACTATGCTCATGATGATATTGATCATGGCTTCCAAGAGGAAAAAGCTCTGGAAGGAATAGATGCCAAGGGATGAACCTCAGTCATGGCTTCCAAGAGGTCTCCATCAAACATAATAACAATTCTTTGGAAGGAATACATGTCAAGGGACTCAATAGGGGTAGGAAGACTAGGCTCCAATGTCCCCATTGGAGGGTTCACCATGTCAACTACCAGATCTAAGTCAAAAGAAGTTGAGCATACAATGATAGGCACTTTTTCATTGGTAAGTGAAGGAATGGGACAAGTTGCCACACAATTAACCTATGGTGGGGGGAGGGGATACAACTTGCATATAGGGAAAATTCAGAGAATTTGGATGGTTGGTAGTAAGATCAGCACCAACAAATGAAGGTTGGTTAATAGTCACAATGTTTCCATTATGAGGGAAATACATCATGTGAAAGAGTGTGGACACGACAACTTTCATGGCATAGACAAAATCTTTCCCAAGGAGAAAATTGAAATCTAAGGGGCCTTGGACTGCCATAACATCAACATGGACAATTTTTCCTTTCAAGGTAATAGGTATCTGAGGAAGGATTCCCAAAGGTTCACTAGCTCTTTTGTTAAAAGCCAGTAGATTCTAAGTAACAGATACAATTGAAGGGAATCCAAAGCTTTCCAAGTAGTTGAGGATAGAATGCTAATAGAAGCACCTTCATCTATAATAGTGCGACGCACGTTCTTATCACAAGTCTTCACAATGATTTGGAAAGGGATGTAAGAAGAGATACAAGGCTCTATCAGTCTATTCCAAATAAAGGAAATGACCTTAGTACTTGGAGGGAGTTTCGTGGGAACGAGAGAAATGCCCCCTTGTTTGTAAATATATGAATCAACAAGAAGAACCTAAGCAATATCAACTTCACTCTCTAAAGGGAGAGTCGGATCGACCAATGAGAAAATTGGGTTGACCACTTCAACTTCACTTTTCAAGGGAAAGGTGGATTCGATCGATGATGAACTTAGATTGATCATTTCATCAACTAATGGTGCATTTGGAGAAAGATTATGGTAACTAGTTGGAAGTTACTAATGAGAAATAGTTAAGGTTTTCCAACAATTTTGAGGTTTCATCCCTATGATGGCAAAGGGAATAACCTAAAAGGAAACTCATCTTTACCCTTTTTCCCTTGAACCTTATAATCACAGGTTGATGGACTAACAACAAGTTAATGAAAATCTTTAGGCCACACTTCTAATATTTTGGGAATACTATTACAATCATAAGAAGGTGGTCACCCTTATAAAGCTTGCAAGGGGATTTGAGCTTGTGATGTATGTTGAAGGGTTCCTTGGCATTATCGACACTCACAAAAATGGTTGGTTGGTTACCCCCTTATTTATTTTGCTTCTTCTTCTTCTTAGCCTCTTGGTTACTAGTATTAAGACTTTGATCAGGAGAAGAAGAAGAAAAGGAAGAAGACACGAAGGGTGAAGAAGGTAAAGGGTCAATGTAAGGATGGTGTTGTTGAGGTGGAGAACATGATTGAGGTGAAGCAACTTGGGTATTTGGGACCAACGAAGTTGAAAACAATCATATCGGTAAAATTATTGTGAATCTGGGAAGGGACAACGTAGCCATGTAAGGAGGACAAATATTTCCAAAGCAAAGGAAAAGGATTGGGGTTCCTTGATTGGAAAACTCTAGAACTGTTGCCATCAGATTCAACCACAGGACTACTAAATGGTAAAATAAATAGCACATGCTACTAAATCTAAGGAGGCAAACACACAAATAAATACAATAAACCTTTCATAGTGAAATCACTAGTTGGTAATGTTGAGGTTTTGATTCCTCTTCTTGATAATTACTTGTGAATTATGTTGACTTATTTTACTTATTTATTTTATTATATTTCATCAAGAAATTACCAAATTATATGTGTATGAAGATCAAAAGAACAAGAGAGACAAGATGTAGGTGCACAGCAAGGGAAAAACCTAGCTAGAACTCTTCCTCGGTAGTTTCAAGAACAAAATGAGACAATCTAATACTCTTTTGACTTATACACATACTTCCTCCAATCACCAAGTCAACCCTTCCTTCTTCTCCAAGTGACAACTTCCCAACAACAACTTCGACCTAGAATTTCAACCTTCCAGCAACAGAATTTTGACCCCCCAGTAGAACTTCGACCTGTAATAGATTTCAAAATTTTGGCCCTAGTAAATGCCTAGTAACTTCTCACGTGTGAGAGATAGATATCCCAAAACTTAGATCTATATCCTTCCCCACAAACTTCATCCTTCTATAGCTATTTTGCACTTTTTCTGCCTCTTTTGCTTATATATCGAACGTTTTGAGTGGATGTGCCAAATGGATCGAACTGCCTCTCTATATATAGCCTGTATGTGGGTGAAATCTCCCTAATGTAGGCTAACTTCATAGGGATAGGAACGACTTGGTGTGGAGGCGTCAAATGACCTATTTGAATTAAAAAATAATTCTTTTTACATTATATAAATGTTGAAAATGGCAACAAGAAATGTCAAAATAACATCTAGAAATTCTAATTTAATTTGTCCTTGAATTAAATTGAGGATTAAATTGTAATTCTATTGTTATAACAACTAGTAATAGTTAATTAAGTTAAATTGACTTAATTGACTTAGGAAATTTGAGTTGGAAGTCTATCTAGAGTCATGTAGAGTGATCCCTAAATTTTAGGGGCCTAGGTTGAGTTCTTTTGAGTTGTAATTAGATAACTCAATCTAACTAAGTTATAGTCAGTTAAAATAGTTCTAACTATTGGAGGAACTAGTAGAAGTTTAGTAGTGGAGTAGTGCACCAGTGCATCAGCAGTACCATGCCAGTTAACTAAAGGTTCACCCATAAATAACTCATGCATGTCAGTTTAGAGGAAGACCCCGTTGAGATTAGAGTTTAGGGCCAATGTATTATCAGTTGTATAATTTTCTAAGTTGTACAAATGGTGCATGTAATCAATTGAGGGCATATGATGGATTGCACAGTTATGGATGAGGAATTTCTACATTAAATAGTGGCTAATTCTCTTAGGAATTGCACAAGGAAGTAGGAGCTTGGAAGGCTAGGAATTTGGCTAAGTGTTGGCCAAATCAGGCAGAGGATAGAAAATACTTGTGTAGGTTGAGCTCAAGGTTGAGCAGAGCATATTGTATTCATCCATATTCCTTGACAAATTACGCAAGGAAGTAGGGGCTTGGAAGGCTAGTAAATTGTCTAAGTGTTGGCCAGAGTCAGCCTAGGAAGCAGAGAGTTAGATTGTACTAGCACAGGAATTGTTCAAGACGAACAAGCATTGTATTTTCTTCTCAGATCTTCTGGTTAATGTAATATAGATAGTTGGGGTTTTTAGCAGTTTCTTTCCACAGAGAAATATTGTGTTATGTGCGATTGATATTCTTCCTCTTTCTGCTTATTGTTTTCATTGATCATTTTTGGTTTCTGCTGAGAAGAGTAGATTAGATTCTTGTCTTGTGTTTTAGAAAATCACATAAGTTGTTGAATCTACAGTAAAAATCTACAACAAAGACCGAGAAGGGTCTAATAAAAATGACAATGACTCTATTGGCTCAATATAAAATCCAGAAGGCTACAATGGAGGCTTTGACCTAAAAATGATGACCCAAGCATGAAACCCATGCTTTAATAAGTAATTTTATTAATAATAAAATTTCTTTTGACAAATATATTACATTATAATTCATGAAGACCGAACCTAGTTACATTCTTCAACACTCCCTCTTAACTAGGGATGTATGCAATATTACACATACATACAAGTACATGGAAGATCTCAAAAGACATGAATTACAAAGAGTTCAAGCACACCCAATGCTACAAGTTAGAAACCTGACCAGGGTTATCTATCCGGGTGGGACTAAGATGGACTCAAGATTTTAGCCAATTTAGGTACCATCAGGCTTACTCGCTAACCATCAACCCAGGGATCTAGGTGCATATCCAAGGTCATAGCTCCAAGATTAACGCCACCCTCCCTCTTTGGGATCTAGATATCAACGCAAAGGCCAACCAGATGTCCTCCCAATCATCTGCCATTATATGCTTCATCTCTCCCTATAAACTAAACATGTAATATCATTGAATCCAAGAATGCATCTAAAATACTCAAACTTCTTATTGGGAAGAGACTTCGTCAGCACATAAGCTACCTGTTCATTTGTCAGAATATATTAGAGCTTTATGACCCCATATTGCACCAAGCTTCTAATATAGTGGTATTTGTTGTTGATATGCTTCGTCCTTATATGGAACACATGATCTTCAGACATCTTGGTGCTACTTTGCTTATCACAATTTATTATTGTAGGATCTAGAGGCCTTCCAAATATATCTGACAAGAGTTTTCTTAACCAAACAACTTCCTTTCCTACTTCACATGCAACAACATATTCGACTTTGACACTACTTAACTCAACGAGAACTTTTTTTACTCATGCATGAAATCATTGCAGATCCCAATCTGAAACATCCATCGGTAGTTCTTCTTCCATCAGTCTCACTTCCACCCCAATTGGAATCTATAAAACCTGTCAAATTAACTTCCTTTCCATCATACTTTAGGTAGTGATGTATAATGCCACATAGATATCTCAAGATATGCTTAGTAGTTATCCAATGGTCATGACAAGGTTCCAACTAAAATTAACTAAGAATATTAACAACAAAACATATATTACATCTTATATTTACCAGGTACATCGAAGAACCCACCGACTTTCGATAGTTAGTAGGATTGACGAGACTAGAGTCATAGCTTCTCAACTACTTGAGATTAGTGATCATGGGAGTAGTCATAAGCTTGGAATCCATCATACTGAATCTCTGCAATATCTCAATTATGTATTTATCTTGACCTAGATATATCTCTCCATGTTTATGCTCGACTTCCAAACACAAGTAATAGTGCATAAGTCCCACATATTTCATTTCGAATTCAGCCAACAACATCTTCTTACATTCTTGTATTCCACGCTCCACACCAGTAATAAACAAATCATCTACATATAGTAGCATAATGGTTGGTTCATTGTTCACAACCTTAATGTAGAGATTTGGATTTGCAAAACTTTTGACGAACCCATTTCTTAAGAGATATGCATCCATCCTTACATACCATGCCCTAAGAGCTTGCTTCAAGCCATATAGCGCTTTCTTAAGTTTGCAAACATGTGTGTCTTCGCTAATTATTTCAAATCCTTTTGGTTGTTCAATGTATACTTCTTCATCAATGGTTTCTTTCAGAAATGTTGTTTTTACATCCATTTGATGAATATTCCATCCCATTGTAGCAACTAGCAAAACCAAAGATCTTATAGTAGTATATCTAGAAGTAGGTGCAAATGTTTCTTCATAGTCTATACCTTCCTTTTAAGAGAAGCCCCTTGCAACAAATCTAGCTTTGTATTTGTCTATACTTCCAACAACAACATGTTTGATTTTGTAAATCCATTTTGAGGTGACAGCTAATTTGTCACTTGGCCTAGGAACGATTTCCAAGACTCCATTCTTCATAATGGATTGATATTCTTCTTACATCACATTCTTCCATTATTCTTGATTAACAACTTATTCAAATGTAGTTGGTTCAAATTCTATCAATTTTGTCATATATGTTGCATATCTTGAGTATCTCTTTGGTCTTTTGATTTCTCTAAAAGTTCCTTTAGTAGCTCCATGTCCTTCGACATCTTTAAGAGTAACTTTTAATCAATTTGGCCTCTTCCTTATTTCGGATATTATCACAGGTTGAATCAACTCACTTGGTCCTACTTCTTCTTCTTCTTGGTTTGTAGTTATCTTATCATGATGCTCTTCTTCTTCAAATAGTGGTGTATCTTCGTCATCATAATCGATTAGAATATCCTTGGATATTTTGTAGGCATGATTCTCATCGAATATAATGTCCCTCCTTCCTTCCTTGATGTAGATTTTATATTCTTTTGAAGAAAGACTATAGCCAATGAAGATCCATTTATTGCTTGTAGAATCTAATTTCTTTCGCTTGTCCTTTGGAACATGGTGGGACACCCAAAGATTCAGAGATGGTCCACACATGGCTTCTTCCCTGTGAATGCTTCTTTAGGTGTCATATTCTCAAGGATTCTATGAGGTCTTCTATTTTGTATATATATTAATGTCACAACGGCTTCTTCCCATAGAAACTTTGGTAGATCTTAATCCAATATCATAGTCCGTATACATTCTTCAATTATTTTATTTTTCCATTTTGCAACTCCATTTTGTTTGGGTTTGTAGGGAATAATGAGATCCCTCTTATTACCCGCTTCTTTACAATATGCAAATAATTATTTTGAAGTGTATTCCACACCATTGTCGGACCCTAAATTCTTTATCTTTCTTTCGGTTAAGGTCTCCACTTCATATCTAAACTCCTTGAACTTTTCAAATACTTCATCCTTTGTCTTGAGAAGGTAGAGCCATGTCTTTCTATAGAGATTATAAATGAAGGCGACATAATAAATATGGCCTCCAAGAGACTTGTTATACATAGGCCCACACACATCATAATGAATGAGATCTAATATTTCCTTAGACCTTGTATCACTGCTTGTAAAAGACTTCCTTGTGTTCTTTCTCAAAGCACACCCCTTACATACTCCTTCACGATCTTACTTGATGTTAGGGAAGCCATTTACGATTTTATTGAGAGAGGGAATGATCTTGTAATGTATATGCCCATATATTCTATGCCATAGTTCGATAGGATTGATTTCCATGTGAGTTAGGGCTTGAGGAGATGGTGTTATAACCCTATATAGTCTTCCTTCATGAACTCCAATAACCTTCGCTTTTTCAATGCTTGGATCCTTTCCCCAAACCAAAACTTTACCATCTACGAAGGCAACCCTATCTCCTTTATCTTCTAAACAATAAATTGAAAGTAAATTCCTTTTCAAACCTGGAACATAGAGTATTGAGGTGTAGCTTTGCTCCATTTTCCAGCTTCAATGATGTAGATCCAAGGCTCTTGACTACATAATTGTTGTTGTCTCCTAGCTCCAATGCATGAGATGATTGTTCCTTTGATAGAGTACATAGTTGTCCACTTTCTCCTGTCATATGTACTTATGCTCCACTATCATTGATCCATGCATTGAAGAGTACCTATAAGTGCAGCCAAGAACCCTTCGCTTTTGAATTTATTAGATAAGTTATAGATGATCCTTCCAATCCATCTTCATGCACTTCTTATGATATTGAATCCCATCTTCAAGTAACTTGGCATAGAGGGAGTAACATTTTCTTTTAAGCCAACAAAGTGATCTCCAACCTTCTTTGACTTGGTCTCTGATACCATGTTGACAAATCAATACTTGTAGGAATTAGGGTTTTGACTCCTCTTCTTGATAATACTTGTGAATTATGTTGCTTTATTTTACTTCTTTATTTGATTATGTTTCATCAAGCAATCATCAAATTACATGTGTATGAATATCACAAGAACAAGAGACACAAGATGTAGGCGCAAAGCCAGGGAAAAACCCCTATAAGGGGAAAACCTAGTCATAACTCTTACTTCAATAGTTTTAAGAACAAAATGAGACAATCCAGGACTCTTTTTACATAGACACAAACTTCCTCCAATCACCAAGTCAGCCCTTTGTTGGGCCCTACTTTTTTCACATTTTTTACACCTTATCCTGCTATCTTTCATAATATCTTACTCCATTTTGCTCCTTTTGACACCTCAAAACCATCCTATACTTGTTAAACCATCCCAACTCATAAATGGAGGTAAGAGTCACAATTAGGTCTATTTTTACATGTCTTTGGTTAGTTTATATAGTTTCTAAACAAATTCATACTCTTTTGACTCAATTTGACTGACATATTGCTTGGATTCCTAAATATGAGGATGGAGCCTTGAATGCATTGACAGGTCACTAGTGATTCAACATTTAGTCCGTGATGCACTAGGCAACCATTCGATACCTGATTATGCACTTCATTCTGTACTACTCTGCATCATTCGAATGTAAATTCTAAGGTAGCTTCTCATGTTCATTGATAATAGTGACAACACTTCCAACCTAAATATAGTACCACGATCAGATTTCTGTGGATATGATAGAATGAATGAGTGATATTTGAGAATTTGGATTATCTCAATTAAGCTCATATCATACTTGCATTATTTTTCTTGATCATTTAGTTACATACATATTTAGGTCGTGATCTCTTTAAGAGGGCCAAGCACTAGTGTTAGAGGTTAGCGAGCTGAAGTAGAGAAGAATTGTGACTGTGAACACTGCATAACTTTGTTTTAATTCAATTTGGAACTGTTGTACTTATACATTATTGAAGAATATTAATATAGTGATATCGAATTATATACTTATAAATTCATATGTCTTTAATCTGTAAGATTATTGTTGTAATCTAGCTTGTCTAAGGTTCTGGCAAGGGCCCACCATCGACCTCAGCCAAGTCCTGTAGCTGGTTTTAGTTAGATAGAAGGTATGTGTATGGATTAGTATATAGTAATTGCATTTTGAATATTTATTTTGTTGTGCTTCTTAGATGATTTGTACTTAGAAGTATAAATTAAACAACATTTAAATATTCTATAGATCTGAACGTTCTGTCTTTTAAACTTTCAGTTGATGTTTGATTATCAAAAGGATAGATTTCCATTTAGAATTTCTCGAGTTTATGAAATCATCCTCATAGAAATTGCTTGAGTTTATGAAATCATTCTCATACAATTGCTTGAGTTTGTAGACTTTTCTTTTATCAAGCATCGTTGAGTTGGAATGAATATGTTTTAATTTGAAATGGATTTCTAAAGGTTGAACTTTTAAACAACCTTAAGGCTGAAACAAAAGTTTTGATTTAAAACGAAATACCTTATTGTCTGTGAATAAGAATTTTTCAGTAAAGGAATTTGCAACCAATGTTTGATACCTGAAAGTTTCCAAGGCATTGTGTATGGATTATAAATAATTTGTTTTATTCTTCAATTAGTTTCGAATGGATTTATGAAATCATAGAATTGTGTGAATGAATCTTTGAGTTTAATAGCACTGATGGAATTAGTTTTCAATTTATAGTTACATATTTTGTTTGAACCTGGGGTTAGTTTTGTGTGAAGATATTGAGTGGAACAAATTACTTGAGTCAAATTTTGAAATTGGGTTATGGTATTATTAGGTTTGTTTCCAGCAAGGCATTCAAGCATGAATTAATTGTATGGTTGTTAAGAATAAATTAGTTATTCAAATTGTGTGTTATTAGGAAGATATATTAGGCTTCCTTACTTCAGTAGACTTTATAAAAGTAATGGACTGATTTTGAATTATGGATAGAGATTGGAATGAATGTTCAATACTTAATTCAGTACTAGTTTGAGTATAGAACAATGAACTTGGATTTGAACCTTATATTTTACAACTCTAGGATTACGAATTCTGGATTGACATTTTATTTTTAAATATAGGGAATTAAAAGAGTATATAAAAACCATAACGCCCTTCCTTCTTCTCCAAGTGACAACTTCCCAGCAACAACTTCAACCTAGAACTTCAAACTTCCAGCAGCAAAATTTTGACCCCCATTAGAACTTCGACCTGTAGTAGATTTCAGAACTTTGGCCACAGTAAATGCCCAATAATTTCACATGTGTGAGAGATAGATAGCCCAAAACTTAGATTTATATCCTTCCCATAAAACTTCATCCTTCTCCAGCTATTCCGTAGTTTTTTCTGCCTCTCTTGCATGTATATCAAACTTTATGAGTGAATGTGCCAAATGGATCGAACTGCTTGTCTATATATAGCCTTTTTGTGGGTCAAATTGCCCTAATGTAGGCCAACTTGAGGTGGAGGTGTCAAATGACCTATTTGACTTAAAAAATCATTCTTCTTACATGATACAAAAGGCCAAGAAGGGTCTAATAAAAATGACAATGACTCTATTGACTCAATATAAAACCTAGAAGCCTACAATGGAGGCTTTGACCTAAAAATGATGACCCAAGCATGAAAACCATGCTTTAGTAAGTCATGTTATTAATAATAATTTTTTTTTGACTAATATATTACATTATGATTTATCAAGACCGAACCTAGTTACATTCTTCAACAGGTGATGAAATCCAACATCACGGAGATCAATATGAAAAGTGGTTAGAGATAGAGCGGGTGGAACTAGTTACGTTGAAAACCTACTTAATGGTCACAACCTAGTGCAAGTAACTCCACACATAGAAAATTACCCTCCAAGAAGGCCCAAGTTTGTATAATCAATGTTTGTCCCAAGTACAACAAGGACTTCCCCCTCGCCTTCACCTTATGTAATAACCCTAGGATTATGGTCACTAAATTTACCACCTATAACAACTTAGAATGGGGGGACATTTGTAGGTCAAATATACATGTAAGGGTAGGGTAGCAAAGCCTAAAATCTCCTTGAATTTTCCCTCAAAACGAGGTAGCCCTTTTAAGTGACCCCCAAATGCCTTCTGACATTGTTTGTAATGCATGCAGATCATTGCCACCATAACCAACGAAGCAAGGTAGATTACTTCCCTTGATCTGTTGTGACTTCGTGCTTGACTCCTATGTAAGAGGAGCTTCCTAGAGACAAGATGCAGTGAATGGATTTCTCTCCCTATCAAAAGCTTCTATGTATGTTTTCAATTTTGGATTGTTAATTTTTAACACATAATCCAAAGCCCTACGACTAATCTAATGCAAGTGTCACTATGATAGAAATAAAAAAAAAAATGTATAATTAATTTGAGTAAGTGTTTATTTTAAGTTGTTGTTTACTCAAGAGGGTCCATAGAGATGAAAACAATGATATTATGATTTGAATCCAAATCTAATGTAGCGATTATGAAAATGTAATCCTTTTTCAATTTGATGAATACTAACTACAGTAAGGAGTGAGAGGTTTCAAGCAAAGAAACAAGTATAACATTTAAAGCAAGAAACATGAACTAGTCTTTGAATGCAAAACAAACAAATTGTAGGGTAGAAGATTCACGCATTTGTTTTGAAAAATACAACTTACTTTGCTTAAAAATGCAAGCTAAAAAACTACTTCACCCATGAACTACAATAAAAGATTTTTCATTATGAAAAATAAATATTCCTTGGAAAGGAATAAAAACTCTTTTCATAAAACATTCCAACAAACAAATCTTTGACAGACTAATTCGAATGTAGAAGAACACTGTGAATACTTTAGTCAATAAATAAAAACTAATAACATCAAAGGAATGAAAATGGAAACTTTTCACAAAAATAAAAAGCTTTTGCACAACATGATAGCCAATAAAAACAAAAATGAAGTGTTTGACCTATAATAGATAAAAAAACAGACCCAAAAACCAAATTAATCAACAACGCCTAGATCACACAGAGGAAACCCTAGGAAAATTTCATTATTTCAAAAATCGACGTAGACAACTAGTACATATTAGTGCGATGAGCAGGGATAGTTGCAACTATTAAACATAAAAGTTTGATGGTGTTGCCCTGTCTCTCACAACAAGGAGCGATGAGCGCAAAAACTCAAGAAAAAAAAAATCAAATATCAAACAAATATGGGTTTTATAATCAAACAATGTTCACGAGAGACTCAGGAAAGGTTTGAATTCTTAGAAAACAAGGAAAAATGAGGAACAATTCATTCCCCAGTATGGTCGGTAATTTTGTTGATGGACAAATATGTAACAACACCAGGTTATGTTTCCATGTAAATAAAAATAAGACCAAGGTCATGGGACACATATTCCAAGCTTAATGTTGGGCAAAGCACTATAGTGGACACCACTTTTGATTTATTAATGGCTATGGAAATTAGCAAAGGCATTGGCAAAGTCAAAGAAGCATTAAATAACATCTATTTATGAAAATAAAAGAAAATAAGAGAAAATGAAGGTGAAGAGACAAAAAATTGCATGAGGGAAACTAGAGGAAAAATGTATTTTGTGTGATATTCGGGGTATGAAACACACTAGGTGATTGCCCGCCCGCATAAAGTTTATCAATATCCAAAAAAGAAAACAAAGGCCCCCCCTTCATGAATAGAGATGTAAGGCTCATTCGAGATAGCTACAAAGGAATTAAGTCTTCTGATGATCCACGCGTGATGAGTGACCCGCAACGCCACAAAGATGTTATCCGCGTAGCGGACATACTTTTGATCATTCTTTGATCAGGTTTAGCAAAGGAAAGAGAACAAACACTTGGACAAGGAAAGCAAAGGAAGGAAAAATACAAGTAAGGAAAGCAAGGAGAAGGTTGGATTAGCAACTTCAATAGGAAGGTGGTGTAGATAACAAGTTGCATGTGTGATTTCCTAGACGAGGTGTGAATGCATGGTTAATGCATTTGTTTATTGGTTCATTTGTTGTCATTGGCATGGGTTTTTCCTAGTTTGACAATGGTTGTAGCCTTGCCTTGCCATTTCTTGGATAGCCAAGGTGTGATGGGGTTCATTCTTAGTTGAGATTTTTATTGTCGGAAGGTCTTGGAATAGGGTGAGGTGGTCTCAGGAACATTCCCAAGTGTTGGGGGTGGAGATTGTTTTCTCTGAGAAGCCCTTGAAAGGTGTGTGGAGACAAGAAAATTCTTCAAGGTATGGTGAAGAAATTTTGAGGCATCCAAGCTCAGTTTGGTTTTCTGATCTCTTGATTGGTTTTGGTGAGATTGCGGTAGTTTGAGGGTGGAGGTGATTTAACCTCTAATTCCCTTGGTTAATTATGTCTTGGTTTATCTCATGAGATCCAACATTCATGCTCGGAATATGGCAAGAGGGTGATTAGATGAAAGAAATATTTGGTTCAACCCAATCTATGGTCAGGTAGTACGTGGAAGTCCCTGACTTGGTTGGCTTTTGCATAAGTTAATAAGAGTTATTTTCATATTGTTATCTATGAGAACTTGTACTTGTTAGTATGATGATTTTGTGGTAGATTTTTCATGGTTAATATTTTGGTTAAATACTAGCTGTAGGCATGGTTCGATGATGTGCTCTAGTTATGTCTCTTGTCCATGGTTTGGATTGAAGATTAAAGCCCTTTTAGAATGTGATTTACTAGTAATTTACATAATCAATGGTTTCTCCCCAATAATGAAGACTTAGCCACTTAGGTTGTATCATGCAATTTATCATTTCCTCCAAGGCACCATTTTTCTCTCATTAGCACCATTTTGTTGTAGTGTATATGGAACAATATGTTTCACTTGGATTCCTTATGCAATGCAATAAGTTGTGAAATTTGTGTTAACATATTTACCTTCCTTATATGTTCTTAAACATTGTGGTCAATGTCCATATTGTTTTCCTACAAGGGCCTTTACAACTAAGAAGTCGAAAACTTCACTTTTAAATTTTAAAAAGTAAGAGGGATGGCAGGAGGGGGAGGGATTTTCTTCAATCTCAAGGGAAACCGAGAAGTTAAGTATTCTGGGGGACTTGTCAAGAGGATAAACAATCTGGCTAAAATGTATGGGCCCTTGCATGGGATTCATTTAGATAAAGAAAGGGAAATCTCCAAGATAGTAATCTTGGGAGATTCCCTTCTCACCATTCAACATTTACAACGAGTCTCTCTTCCTAAGGATAATCACCTCAACCTTCTTCTCCACATAATTCAAAGTATCATGGACTATTTTCATCACAAGACCTTCTATCACATATCGGGAAGTCAAAATAAGGAAGCATGTGCGTACGCAAATCAGGCTTGTCTTCTAGAGGTAGGACAATTTGTCATTAATGTTATGTTAGGATGGAAATCTATTCCATGATTTATTTCTACTATTCTTCTACTCATTTTATAATTTTTAGAGCTAATGGGTATGTTAAAAAGGGAAAGGTAAACTCTAAGGGAATCAACATAAACACCCTTAATTCCCCCAGTTCTTCTCACATTAGAAATTATAAAGTTTATGAAGTGTTTTATGGGCCCATCTATATGGATGTGGTGGCAGACAAGGGGAGAGCATGCCATGCATATTCCTATCGCTCACAACTCTCACATGCAGAAAGTTCATTCACTAGACAGTTCTGCAAATTTATTTTCACCTCCTAACAATTTTATTTATGGCTTCAGGGTGGTGGGCGTTAATGGAATTCAATGCTGAAGAGATTCCCATTGCATGTGAGCTCTTGGGTATTGTGATCAAATCTATGGACTTTGTTAAGGAGATATGTTTCCAGGTTACTGGAAACCTGTGATTTTGTGGAGGCCAAGATAAATTTTATTTGTTCCGGGGGTAATTCAAGTTTGGGAAGTTTCCATAGTCTGTTATGGTAATTGCCAAGAGGATGAACTATTTGGCAGTGAGAGGTGCTATTTCTATGTCGTTATTGGTGACTTGATTTCCAAGGCTAGAATCGTGGCTCTACGAATGCATTGGCTTGATTTAAAAATCAAAATTCTCTTTCTCTTGGCTAGGGGATGTGATTTCTCCTTCTCTAGTCCATCTTTCGTCTCTCAAGAGGTTCAGGGGGGAATTATGGAGTCCTTCACAACGATGCAGTTATCCTATCTGGAGATTACTAGACCCCTCTAGAGAATCACACGCTTTCAATCCTCCATACTTTGAGCAGTGGTGGTTCTAGGCCTCACTAGAGTCTCCAAGTTAATTTTGGATCACCTGTACTTCGAAGATACCTCTCCATCTATTTTCTTGTTAATTAAGATGTTGAATTTTGCTTGGAAAATTTCCGATCTTCGCATTTCTCTCAAATTTTCTAGTTGACCTCTTACTTTTCTCCTTCCCGTTGGTTGAATTGCATGTACCTTGATTACTTTGGTCCTTGCCCCTTCTCTCCATCAGACTCTTTGGGTGCTCCTTTGCTTGTTGGCATATTATCTCCTTCTTTCTCCTTTGGTTTAAGCTCCAGACCTATCTGGTTCTCAACCCTCCTTAGCCTTTGTCTTCCCTCCTCTGCAAAGTCTCTTATGGTGCATAACTTGAACCATGCAGTCACTTCAGGTGGCATCCATGTCTATAGTCAATGTCTACACCACCTTGTTGATGGACCTCCAATGGAAAATTCATCTATAATAAAACTCAATCATCTTTTTGGTTGAGGAATTACAAATGCTCAAAGACCAAGTAAATCAACATAAAGACTATATAAATGCCTTGCATTTCCAACTAGTAGAGCTACAAATGTAGAGGGAAACCAATAAGCAACATAGTATAACAAGAAGTTATTTTAGATGCTAGACCGAAAAACTGACAATTGATATTAACATGGCTTTGGTTGATGATCCCTGTCCTGAACTATGATACCATATTGTAAAATTGTTTTTTTATCTGGACAATTTTAAAGAGCAAATAATTGTCCTTTGGTTGGTAGAATGTTTGTCAACAATAGTTTTATTGATCATAATTTTGGAACTTACCTCTTATTTTTTTAACTTGAAGATTGGAAATCAACGTAAGCAATTCCTGTGTATTTTGTTGTGTCCAGATGCAAAATTAATATAAAAACTACTCATTAGTGTAAATAAAAATAAAAGTTTAAGAAGTAAATCCAAGGGTGTCTAAAGAAGTCACCAATGGAAGTGAAGAAGTATGTGTACCCAAAGAAAGAAGGAGAAGAAAATAGATTGCACAAATCACCATGAACAAATTACAAAATGGTTGAGGCATGCAAAGATGCATGTTTTTCAAAACCATCCCAATAATTTTTGCTAAAAAAATACTAGCACAAACACCATCTTTGCAAGAAATGAGAGGAATGTAGGTTTTAACCCTGTACAAAAATTACCTGCATACGAATTCTAATACACATAAAATAAACAATAGCAAGAGCATAACACATTAAACAAATATACATAGAGATTTTCCCCTGAATCCCAAAACCGAGACTACCAGATTGATTTTTCATTATGTTCCTTTCAATGTTACAACACATATATATACATGTCGAAGCATCCAATACCATGGATTGAAAACCATCGCACCCAAAATCATGTGCGAAAACCATGCACAAAATCATAGGCAGGTCCGCCCACCTAATATAGGCTCCAAAAAAAAACTTTCCCTGGGGCACTGCCCTGGATCCCGTAGAGGTGGGCTAACCACCCCCCTCAAACCCCCTGTGACCCCCCTTGTGCAATCAGCGCAACGAAGGGGGGGCTCCGCCCCCCCTCTAACCCTCCGATTTACTAGGCATGTTAGTCGTGGAAATAATATAACACAACCCAACATTCTGCCACTTGTTGTTTTCTTTCCACAAGGGGCCACAGGAGAGCTTAGTCATTTATCTAGCCCTGCAATGCCCATTGTTTCTCTACACCAAGAGAACTTCTCAGAGCTCACAGATTTTGTCAATGCATTTGTAGTATTCTTCAAAGCGTCCACCTTTACAATCAACACCTTTTTGTCTTCTATCATATCCCTCACAAAGTGATACTAAACATCAATGTGATTTGTCTTTGAATGGTAAGCAGGGTTCTTTTCCAAGAAAATTGCACTTTGGCTATCACAATCTATTCTTATAGCTCCCTGTACTAACCCCATACTTGAACACAATCTCTGCAACCAGACTGCTTCCTTGCTTGCATGAGTGGCTGCCATGTATTCTGCCTCT
>APFE030325143.1:0-10854 GCA_000404065.3 Pinus taeda
TCATTCAACTTGTTTTTGAATATCCATTTGGTTCGAATGATATTTTTATCATGAGGTCTAGGAACTAATTCTCAAGTACTATTATTTTCAATTTTCTCAAGCTCTTCATTCACGACCTTGACCCAACATTCATCTTTGCATGCTTCATGTATATTTTTTGGTTCGATGGAGGAAAGCAATGCTAGATAGCTTGAAGCTTCATTTTTTTCAAGCATCCACAATTGATGTAGCATTGCTTTTCTTGTCCTTCTGCATATAAAGCTATACCACATATTTTGGTTTGTGTTTCTTTCTTTCTCCATGTTTTGGGACCTAATGAAGCTTGCTCCTTTTGAGATGTTTGTCGAAATTTACTCCTGCATTCAATGTCTTCATGACCGAAGTTGTTACAGATAAAGCATTATATTTCATTTTCAAGAGTAGAAAAGTTATTGTAGGTCCTTTTCATGATCCCAGTCACATTCATTTGATTTTTTTCTTCTCTAGTCATGATGGTCTTGTAAGCAACACATTGAGTAGTTTTGCATCCAAATTTATGACATGAGAAACATTGGCCATTAAAGAAATTCCTTTGATTATCAAATCTATTAAATTGGTGATTATAGTTTGCATTGAAATTCATTCTTGAAGCAAATTGAGAATGATTTACATGTGGTTGGTTATAGCTTCTATTCATCCTTGAAGTAGATTGAACTCGATTTACGTGGTGATCTGCTTTAAGCCATTGCTGATGATTGCCAACGTGTTCACTTCTCCTTGCTACATCAAGATAGCTTTTGGAGGTTGATGGCTTTTGTGCTTGAGATGATTCTTCAGTATATCCCAGACCTGTCTTTGTTAGAGGATAACATTATACTTTTATAATTTCTTCTAAAGTTTCTGATCCTTTAGCAAACCTAAGATTGAGAGCTTTTGTTTTCTCAATTTATTTTCCTAGACCCACCATTTCACATTGTAACTTTTCATTGCATTTTTCCCTTTCACAAGTTGGAATGTTAGAGTATCTATAATCATACTCTTTTCTTCTAAACATATTTTAAGTTTAGATATTTCTTCATAGAGACCATCTTCATCTAAAGCATCCAATAAATCATCATCTTCAAAAGCCATAAGAATTCTATAATCATTACTATTTTCATCTTCATCACTATTTGATAACCATCGCTATCTTCATGGGTATAGTAGCTTTTCTTATTTACACTTTGTTTTATATTCCATTTTGTTGATTCCTTACCTTTATCAAGCTTATCATTGTGGGGCACCGACTCTTCCACAAGAAAAACATTGGAAAGGTATTTTACTTCTGAATCTTCTAAAACCCCATTGAAGGTTCTTGACAAAGTTTGGCTCTTCCTCTCCTTTTGATGTATGTACTGATTCATTGAGTTCTCTTTTTTCTAAAGCTTTGAATGTAGCTTCTCTCATATCTGATGGACCCCCTTTTTTCATTTCAAAAGCAGTTAGGATTCTATGCAGCTGTGACATAGTAATACTCTGAAGATCCTGATTTTCTTCTATGGCAGAAACTTTTGATTCAAACTTAGAAGACAAGGATCTTAAAACCTTTTCAACTAAAGTAACTTCTATTATCACTTCACCCAAGCTTTTCATGTGATTAACAATATAATCTATACATAAGAAATAATTAGCTACACTTTCATATTTGTGCATTCTGAGAGTTTCATATTGAATTCTAAGAGATTGTAGTTTTGCACGTTTTACCTGATCGCATCCTTCATAGATTAGAATGATATTGTCCCATATTTCTTTGGGGATTTTGAGCTACATAACCTTGAGAAATTATGATTGTGACAAACTCCGCAATAGAGTATTGATAGCATTCGCATTTGTTTCATAATGCTTTTTACCTGTCGTATATGTAGGAATTGCCGATGGAAATGTGTATCCTCCTTCCATGATTTCCCAAACATTTGTTCCAAGAGATTGAAGATAGGTTGGGGTTCTTACCTTCCAATAGACAAAGTTAATCCCATCAAATATTGGTGGTATGATGGATGCCTCTCTTTCGTAGTTACTCATGATGATAGATCTTTCTTCAAGCGATCAAGCTTCTTCTAAAGGACCTACTCTGATGTCAATTGTTCGAAATAATACTAAGAGGGGGGGGTGAATTAGTATTAGCAATTTAATAATATTTCATTTCCATAAATAGATTTATATACGCTACTTCTCTTAATGCAACTTGCATATATACTCAACTGTGTTTAGAGCAACCATCGTATATCTTGTAAAATTATCATTTAGTCAATTGATCTTTAATATGTGTATTAGAACCATATAAGCAGTAATAGGTACAGTGAATATAGAGCAGACAATCACACACAAGAACGAAAGATATAAGGTGGAAACCCAATGTGGGTGAAAACCACGTGCTACAATTCGTCTCTATTGTCTTTTAATAAGAAACTTATTTTTACAATATTTATGTATTGGTGTAGTCTTATACCAGTATGCAGGCTTCAACCTGCAAAAGGCTACAACATTCTCTCGCTCTCGAGCTTCTCTTGGAAGGGAGCTACAACCCCCTTAGCTCTTGTACTAGCTGATGTACTAGTAAGTAGGTGCTGACCTATAGAAGGCTACAACCTTCTCTTTTCTTCTAGGGATCACGCTTCATAAATTTTAAGACTCGATACATCAATAGCGATGATCTCTCAATCGTCATAGTTCAATTTCTATTTCTATTTGCTTCGTGAATAGCGATGATCTCTCAATCGTCATAGTTCAATTTCTATTTCTATTTGTGGCATCTACGGTCTGTCTATGCGTTGGGATCCCTTGACCTCGATACATTCAAAGTGCATATAAAATTTAGGTTTCGACTGAAAACCCTAATTGACTACAGTGAAATAATCTTGTGGTCTCACACTACGTGGATCCTTCAGTACTGGTTTAGAACCCTAGAGGTTTCTAGAGGCGAAACCAATTTCCATTCGATTGGAAACCCAACACCAGCAGCAACTTGGACCAAGGAAATAACTAAAGAAAGAAAGGAATGAACTCGAAGAAGATGATAGATACGGTGAATTTCCCAGACTGCAAAAACCAGACGGAGGTGGTATTCGATCACTCTGTGGGGGACACAGTGTGTGTGGAGTGCGGATTGAGAATTGTAAATTCTGTCTAGCAGAATTGTAAGTTGGAGAATTGTAAATGCGATTTCAATTGTTTTGAATTCAAATTGAGAATTGAACAATCTGTTCGGCCACCCTGCTCATGTAAATTCTGTGTAGCAGAACTCTTTGCCTGAGTGCTTTACACCCATCACCAAAATATCGTAATATTTTTGCAGTGATACATGTAGCAGAATTGTGAATATGGTGTTATATATGTTGATATTTGCAGAGATATATATATGGTGATATATGTAGCAGAATTTTAATGATTTTTTTTCTCCATAGCAAAATCATTTTTTAAAGCAGCGGAAGTTTTTTAAGAGAAATTTTTTTTGCCATCAGAAGTATATATCGGAAAAAAATTTTTATATCAGCAGAATTAACCTTTTACAGAATGCATTCAATCATCTCTATGATAGGAATAGTTCTCGCTGGCAAGGAGAACTATCCTGACTGGTCCCGGATGGTACAACACACCCTCATTTTCAATGAGCTGTGGAAAGGAGTGTGTGTTAGAGAAGGAGACAGTGACCCAGAAAAGCCTACATCGGACAAAGAGCTTGCCATCTGGGAAAACAAGAACACCAAAGCGTATGCATTAATAGCAGCGTCTGTAAATAAGGAGGTGAGTCGTCACCTTACAACATGTTCAACTGCCTTTGAATCTTTACAAAAGCTGAAAGAGCTCTATGAGTCACATTCTGCACTTGAAGTCATCCAACTTATGATTAAACTCTTCACTCTTGAACTGCAAAATAATGACCCTCTTGCTCTTGCATCTGAAATAAAATCTATAGTGCATGACATAAAATCCACTAAAGTTGAGCTAGATATATCTCTTATTGCTTTTCTCAAGCCACTGTATCCTACATACTCCAATTATCTTGAGTCTTTGCAAGCAAATGGAAATCTCAAGGATATAACCTTTGACTCTCTTGTGAAAAAGTTTGCTGAAAGGGAAAAAGCCTTTGGATTGAAGACAGTCCCTGAATCTTCTGAAGAGACTGTATGCATAGCTAATAAAGAAAAATATCCTGCTCAAGATTCTACAAGAGGAAGAGGTGGACGAAGAGCAAGAGGAAGATACTTCAGAGGCAGGGGGGGCAGACATCCTCATGGAGAAAAGGCAGATTTACATTGTATTCGCTGCAAAAGAAATGGATCACATGATGCCTCTACATGCAAGCTACCATGGGACAAAATTGAGCAGAGAAGAAACCAACAGAAAGGTAAAACTGATGATACAGACAAAGGTAAAGCACCTGAATCCGCTCACTATATTGAGGCACAATGTAACATTGGAGTAAATGAAGATTTGTTTAACACTTCACTTGCTTCCTGGAAAAATGACTGGTTGCTTAATTCAGGAGCAACCTGTCACATGACTCATAGAAAAGACTTTTTTGAAGATTTCACTGACAATGTTGATGGAGTAGTTTACTTTGCAGATCAGTCAAAAATCAAACCATCAGGGCTTGGCACAATCAGGCTTAAACTGCCTGGTCTCCCAGACTTTCTTCTTGATCATGTTTTATATCTCCCACAGCTAAAGAGAAACTTGCTGTCCTTGGTCCACATCCGCCAGCAAGGTCACTCCATTCATTTAGGATCCTTATTACAATATTGTTTAGGAATCAATCTATATAGGTATGGCCTTGAGAAAATGTTCACATTACCTAGAAATGGCAATGATTAGGTTACATTATCCTTTATAAAAGCGTCTTTTATTTCCCTATATTTGAGAGGTCCATTAGCAGATTTTCCTTTGATATATTGAAAATAATTACTAGGGCATAGGTTCCCTTGAAATCCTCTTGTGGGTTTCGTGCCCTTCCTCTAAAATCTAAAAGGAGGTTAGTTCCAACCACGAGTTAAAAGAGTGGTTAGTAGTCCCAAGGGACTCCAACAATTTAGAACCCTACATCAACAAAATTCTTTCAATATACTATGCAACTTATTGACCTAACCCTTTTATATCTCTATCTATCTAGAAAAAATGGAAATAATTTATCCCATCCTCCTATATCTTTCACATAGAGTTTCTTTTCATCAAAAGGAATTTGTAGTGTGAAAAGATTGTGCCCATAAAAAGTAACATTTAATTATATATTGCAGGTTCAAGTAGAGATTCAATATACTCACCATCACTATGCTATGTGGAGTTAGTAGCACATGAGAACACACTAGTGTTATATAAGCATTAGAGAATATAAAAAATATATAAACCTAATGATGAAGAAGGGGTGTTAATACTTTAGTTAAAAGAGGGAACAATATTTCATCCCCTATTATAGAAATTTGATCACTAACAAGAGTAGATAGAAAACAAATCAAAGGAGAAAAATGTTTCATTGGAGATTATAGGAGAGTAGAGTGTCTCATATCTCTACAATACTTGATGATTTTTATATTTTTCCTTCTACTCTCATTTGTTTAAGAAGAAACATATAGTGGTTCATATTATTGTTTGGTTTCACATATTTGGTTTCTTAATGTAATCATTATCTTTATGGCGTTTCATTTCTACTATAGTTCCACTCATAGTTTTCACTAGTTAAATAATTTGTATATTGTGTTTATTTTCCTATTAAATCACTTTAAATACAAACATAATAAATTCACAATAAAGCATAAATTCATCACAATATATCTAAATTTATGATTTATATTGGCAAGATGAACCATAAAATATAAGAGGTTGTTTATAGAGAATATTGATATCATAAATATTTTCAATAAGTGCTAGCGTGACTTCAGTGATCCATATGTTTATTTCGCTAAAAAAAATCTAAATTTAGGGGAAAATAGATTAGTTCCTCCAATAGATGGAATTCATAATCATAAATAACCAAATAATATTATTTAACATTAAAGGTATTAATTTTTCGCTCTTCCCCTAAAAATATTCCCATAGATGACATTATTTGTAACATTGAATATGGTATTAGGGACCTTCCTCATAATTTTGAGGTTACTAGGAAAGATTGTGTTATCATTCTTATGAATTCTAAGCCTCCCAAAAGAAACATTAGAAAAGTAGAATTTATTTCCCTTCAAGTCCAAAGGAATAACCCCTACATTGTCATCATTAAAGCTGACAAAGGTGGGGCCATCGTCATTTTAGATAAATCTAATTATGTTAACAAAATGATTGACCATGTTTCTAATAATGGTCAATCATTGACCATTATTAACTAATTCCATTGTTAACGACTCTATTTCCTTTGCTAAATAATTGAATTAAATAACTAAAGGTCAATTTAACTAATTTAATAACTAATGTACTAAAGCGATAATTCCTAATTTTAATGCCTTATAATATGTTTAATTTTATTTAAAAATATTATAAGTCGGCCTGCTGTGCTATAAATATATATTTGATTTCGATTTTCAATTTTCAATTTAGGTTTGTAAATTCAATTTTCTTCGAACAAGTCGTGAACAAGCAATGCAGAATTTCGACATGGATATAACATTCCGAGCAGTGGGTAGTGACCAGCCCGAAACCAGTGCTGAGCATCCTTCGGAGTTGAAGGAGGAATGTAATATGTGCTTTGACGATGTGAATGTGACTGCGATGCACGAAAATATGTTTTGCCATCATAGATATTGTTTTCGATGTTTGACTCTATACGTCAAGGGCTGCATCGCTCATTATAGTAATGTGCCTATATGCCCAACTCACAGGTGTATTTCCAAACTCACAATAGATGATTGTGAGAAATTCCTCCCATCTAAATGGCTTGAGATTTTAATAAAAAGGTCTGAAGAGGAAAAAATTGCAGATTCAGAGAAAGTATATTGCCCATATCCTGATTGCTCGTTTTTGATGGCTTCATCGGAATTAAGTAAGTGTGCACAAGTTCCTTCTCCCTTTTCTTCCTCATCACACTCTTCGCTAACAATAAAAGCAACAAAATGCCAGAAATGCTGCCGCTTGTTTTGTATTGAGTGTAAGGTTCCTTGGCACACAGACATGTCTTGTGAAGAATATGCCCCTCAGTTGGGCGCTGTAAGTGCAGAATTGAATTTGCTTGCAGAGAACAACAAGTGGAAGCGGTGTCCGAACTGCAAACATATGATTGAACGCACCGATGGTTGCCAGCACATAATTTGCAGGTACACGATTTCTGAGCCATGGAGTTTTTGTTTATTAGAATTTAACCATAACTTAATAGGAAAGTGTTTTATGTTTTCTACCTTTTTTTATAGATTTTTATGTTCTAATATTAAATTTGTTTATCTTCAGGTGTGATCATGAATTTTGCTATCAATGTGGAATTCCATGGAATGGTAATTGTGGTTGTGGTGTGGAAGTAGAAATTATTGATGAGGAGCAGGACAGTGATGATGAAGAACATAATTATAAAGATGGAGATAAAGATGAAGATTTAAATGACGTAGATTGATGTTTAGGGTGATAGTTTGTTTTCGTTTTTTTTTTTTAATATTGAATATTTATTATTCAAACTATAGATAATTTGAATTATATGCTATTGTTGTAATAGAAATTAGAATAAATAATTAACACTTCATTTGATGTTTTAGTAATGTTTTTGGAATCTCATCTATTTGTATGGTTGTAAGGGAAAAAATGTCAATTCTCTTTAAATTATCTTTTAGTTTAATGCTGATCTACTCATTTAATACTATTTTGTGTTATGATAATGTTGTTCTTTAATAGTTGTATATTCACTTGTGGTGCTCTATATGGTCATACATTGCTTGAACATTTATTTTTCCTCTCAAAGTTGATGTGACCTATGGAGGATGATAACCATAAAGATGTTTTGTGGACATTATCTATGAAGCTTGTTGACCATGGTAATATCCTATCAAGCTTAAGAATCCTTCAAAGTTTTGGATATTGCTCATTACATCATCACTTCAATTTTGCTAGGTCCACTTCAATTCCTTCTAGATACAATTTCATCCAAATATTAAAGTGAATTAGTAAATTTAAATGATATCACCAAAAGTTAATGACCTTTATGTGTTTTAAGCACCATTTTGGTATTATGATTTTATTATATCCTGAATGAATATCCAACGTGGTAAAGAAAATCACCTTCTCTAATTTAGCTAATACTTCATTAATTATAGAGAAATCACTTTGATTAGGACTATTATAGAGAAGTCACTTTGATTAGGCCAATTATGGAGGAATGATTGTGATTAGATTGAATAAAGCTAACCTCTAACATTTATTAAACCATACACTCATTCATCTTTCCAAATATCTTCTAAGTAATATTTTTGAGATCCATGACAATAGAATGTCTAGATATTTGAACATATAATCAATATAATTGTGAAATTAAAAATGAGTAATTATTTACTAGTGAACTATGCATGTAATGATTTATTAGTGATTTGTGAAACACAAAAATAAAGGACCTTTTTGTGGTAATAATTTAAGTATGTTAGTGGTCATTCTTGCTGCATCTTTTTTGGTTGGGATTCTTGTAATATTTCTATTCAAAATTTCTAGAGTATTAATCCATGGCAGTTGATCCATGGCAGTAATTCTCACCTCAAGGGTGAACTCATGGTGTGCTCAGTTTTTCCCAAGTGACATCCTTTCAAATAATCTAGTTGCATGGGATGTTTAAATGTTGACTCTTACTCTCTATATTTTAAATTCTAAAGCATATAAGAGAAAATGCGTAGGTTGTTTTTACATATAAATTGATTGAATAATGTACATAAGCAACTGTGTTTAAAGCAACCAATGTATACCTTATAAACTTATAATTTAGTTAGTTGATTTTTAATTTGTGTTTCGGAATCATATAAGCAGTAACAAGTATAGTAAAAAGAGAGCGAACAGTCGCACACAATAACAAAAGATATAAGGTGGAAAGCTAAAGTGGGTAAAAACCACGTGTTGCAATTCATCTCTATCTTCTTTTAATAAGAAACATCCTTTTACAATATTTCTATATTGGTGCAGTCTTATACTAGTACGCATGCTTCTACCTACAAAAGGCTACAACCTTCTCTTTTCTTTTAGGGACCACGTTTCATAAATTTTCAGACTGGATCCATCAATAGCATCAATCAAACACCAAAATATATCTCCATCAATAAATCTCCCTTGCACTAACCAAAACTGAATCAAACAATCACTTCTATAAATGTTGTAAACAGAATATAGTAACAATACGAGAACCTAAGCCAAAACCCAGAATACTGCAACAACAAACAAAAGTAGCTAAAACATATTTTATGAGACGTACGCTATTTCAATGTGTCGAACACGCATTCACACACTGTTATATGAAGGAAAACATGTGTATACGTTGTTTGAAATGTTGAACCAACGTGTATACATGCCTTTGCTATACTGAACCTGTGTGCAGATCTGTAAAAGATTATTTAACCTTTACAACTATTCAAACATCAATTATACCCACATCATCAGATTTACAGATTATGACATGCACCAATTATGAAAGATCAAAACCACACAAAGATACTTTTCTTCAATCTTTAAGATCTTGACCCATCAGTAAAACTTATCCTTCTTCAACTGCTGAGGTTCCTCCTTGATTCAGATCCAGCTATGCACCATAACCCAATGACCAGTATTCTAGATCTTGCTCTTCATTAGATATTCAATACTTGAGTGCATTTGCCTGATGATCTCCTCCTCCTTTTATATTCTTAGTCCTTACTCAATATCATGGTCCAAAACCACTTAGAAGCAATACCTTGGACCAAATATCTGGGGTCAACACTTTCGATAAGATACCTTAGACCAATACCATGGGTCAAAATACCAAGGACCAAATACCATAGACCAAAACCAAGTTTTCCAACATGTACACTCTTTTCCTTGCGTGAAAGTACATGTATACACATACGCGCATTTTGGTTGGTGATCCCGCGTGTATACACAGCTTTGTCAACAGGAACTTGCGTATATTTCTTTTTCCTTCATCCTGAGAGCCTAAACTATGATTTTTCATCTAAGTGAGTTGCCATCAAGGACAACACTTATGTCATAGTGCCAAACCTGTTTCATAATGCTAAGAATCTCCCCGTTTGAACTTGATGGCAACCCCAATTCATTCTCCGCCTTTGTCATCAAGGCCAAAGGGCTATGCTCCCATTGAGTACATGCTTTATTCTCTGATATGCTGAAGTGTGTTGTTCATGCTCCCCCTGACTATAAGCATGGTCTACAAAAAGGTGTTCTACATGAAGAACATGACTCTATACATCATAAATGACCTTCCTACCACCAAAAAATCATCCACACATCCATCTCCCAACCAAGTGGGAATATACCAAGATTGACTCATCCACCCAACCATGTGGGGATACACAAAAAGTTTATACATGGTAAAACAAGAACTTTAAATACCCAATCCCACGCATAGTGGGGAAACAAAATAGGTCATTACATGACCTTGATAATAAAATATATGGATTTTAGATTTCTGTGGCTTGAATCTTTTGAATAATTGACCGGAGAATCCACAGTTTTATCATTTTTGAACTGACGTTTCGAATCCCAAGTGGGATCCATCTTCAGGATGAGAGAATGATGATGACAGAAGAGGAAATAAATAGATGAAGGATGGAAATTTTGGAAAACCAAAATAGGTCGGCTGAGTTACTAATGAATTCAATTATTATTAATTATTTTGAAATTTTTATTAATCTGCTTTAAATTTTTATTTCTATATAATGTTAATAAGAAATTAATTTC
>APFE030325145.1:2326-22852 GCA_000404065.3 Pinus taeda
GATAGGGCGGCAGACACGGCTTCCTAAGGATAAAGGATGCAGCCTATTGTGGTCTCCCAATATATACTCGACGGTACGTGGGAGCACAAGTCTGTACTAGCACTTGCCGCCTCAGAGTGCAGGAATCACCAACCAACACTGAAAGCAACAGTTACGAGGCTTTACGACGCCGGAATACGTCTCTAGCCTAGACCTCTAGATGTTGTCCATTAAGTTCCAAAGCGTTTTTAGATTCATTGAATTTATTTTAAGTTGATCTTGCTTAACAGTTTGCCTTTTAGGTTCACCACGTGATGTATGTATAATTCCTAAAATGCAGTCTAATATGATAAACAAATGTTTTCTCTTCTTTCAGCAATGAAAATCCTAGCTACTAAAAGGAAGAAAGTCAAGAATCTTTTCTTCACAGAGCACAGAGCACACGCTAAAATGCACAATCCTAAATCAAGCTAAGCATTCAAAAATGCAAATGCACATGTATGTATTTGTTTTTTAGCTCTCTTAATGTGTGAATGATGTTAAGAAATATATGTGCAAAATTGAATTCTTTTTAAAGCGGCAGTACTCAACAAAATTATTTTTCAAAACAAGAGAGACACTTTGTGATTTTGAAATAGAAATTATTTTTTGACACTTTAAAACTAATAATTCAAATCCTATGCAACAGTAACCGTATAATTGACTATCCAAAACAATGGAATTGTTTTCTAAAACTGAAAACGACAGCTATGACACTTTCAGATCTAGAGACGACAGTTCGACTATGCTACTTTTTGCAAAAGAGAACTAAAACGACACACAATACATAAAAAAAAACATTTATAGTTCTTTTCACTAAGGAGGCGGAATAATGCAAGAGAAGGGGGTTTTCACAGAAGTACACTGACTACAGACAGCAAAAACTCTTGAATAAGACTGAAAACAGTGAGAAAAATCCACAGTCGGAGAGTAAATTTAATCCTCCCTGACCATCGCACCTGTTACACAGTGAACTCAGTATGCAGCACACCTACTGCACTCGTGAAGTGCGATGCATACAGGCTACCTTGAAGGCAGGGTGTGATGGTAGCAGTGGAAGACTTTGAACGAGATTTCACTCACAGTTTTCAATCTAGTTCAAGTGTTTAGGCTAAATAAGTAAAGATCAGTGTATGTAAAACACAAGGGTGATCTAAGAGGTTACTAGAGCCACCACTCAGGGCAATTAGATTGCTTGCAGATCTATTGTTTAATTTATAAACAAAACACAGAGATTGACTAAAGTAGCATTGATCTACTTTGCATTTGTATGAATAATGCAGTTCGAAGGCTAGCTGGCTTGACTTCAAGCTCCGTCTATATGTTTATAAAAGAAACAAGGATAGATAAGCTAAAAAGTAATCTAGTCGCTGCCCAGTGGAGTCGCCCTTTTGTTATACGGGAATAGTGTCCACTCAGATGCTGCTATTCCCACTAAGATGGGTGGCTATCTTAGAAACAAACAATCAAAGTCTACTATTGATTCCTTTTATGAAAATAGATGAGAGGAGAACCAAGAGGGCCAACCTGAGTCTTGTGCTCGATTTCCTCTCCTTCTTGATAGAGTTTTTGCCGCTTCTTCTTTCTGCCCAGCTTCAAAAGGACCTGTGGAATCACAGCAACATACTACTATGCAAGAAACAAGGATCTAATTTCATAAATAATGCAGGATCAGATGTGCATTAACCATATACATGCATATATAAACAAGTACACAAGAATATGGAAGGAAACAAGAATAGCTTTATTCAGATGAAAAGTAGCAATAATATTACAACCATGTGCTCTGACCCAGCATCATCCTCCAGCTAAGAAGCCCTTCTTCACCTCAAGCAAAGCTAGATCACCCAACACTGTGAATGTACACCAGAAAACTAACAGCACTTCTCTATAAGATACAAAATTCCAGCCTCTGGATCTCTGTGATGAGGGATCCATATATAGATGATTACAGAGTGGTGAGTCATCTTCTGGGATCTTGATTAGTGTCCTCTCTCTGATAGTTCTTGCTTCCACTTGGAGAATGATGATCTCTTACTCATCCCTGGTCGAAAACAGAGAGGCAAGTGTCAGAGGGGAAGCTTCTGGAAGATTCCATGATCTCTTCCACCTCGCATTTTGGTCCCTGCCATTTGTCCATTCCCGACCATTGCACCCTACAGAGGAGCAAAACAGTATGCATCGCACCTTGTACATTGGAAAGGTGATATGCATCGCACCCTCTACATGGAGCTTTCAGTATGGTCCAGCTTTGACCATTTATGAGCAGTTTTCAGTGGAGAACTTCTGGGAGATGATGTAATCAGTTGACCTTGTTCCTTTAGGTAGTGAAGAAACACTTTTAGGGACTTAGGAGCCCTCATTTTATGGACATTTATGATTGGGGTTGAAGTGCCCAAAATGTCTATAATAAGAGGCCAGAAAATGGTTCAGAGAATTGACCCCTAGATCTATTGCTGATATTGAAGCATTAGATGAAGCATTTTTGAAGTAGTGGGGAGATAAAAAGGACTTGTTGTATTACCATACGGAGTTTGGTAACTTGAAGAGAGAAAATGGAGAATCTTTGCCTGATTTCAATAAGAGATTTAATAGGATGTACAGTAAAATACCAGCTAAGGTAAATCCGACTCCTACATCAGCCAAATTAACTTATGTCAATGCTTTTGACTCTAATTTATGCCTGTTATTGAGAGAAAGAAGATGTGCTACTCTAGCAGACATGCAAGATGCAGCTCTAGAAGTAGAATCTAATATTATAGCTGCAGAAAAATTGAAAAGTCATGCTGACAAAAGAAGGCAGAGAGGTGAGGCTTCTTCTTCCTCTGCCTCTTCTTCTGAGCCTAAATTAGATAAGATGACCAGAATGATAGAGTCATTGGTTGCTGAGATATCTAAGCTGAAGGTTGAGCAGAACTGAGGAAAAACAAGGCAGCAGAACACGTGCTCCCAAGAACTCAAATCCATATAGAAGAGCAAATGAGAAGTTGCAAAACATTCAAAGGGGTAAGGAACCAAATGAAGAACACAAAATTAAAGCTCCTGTCCAAAATGTAGTCATGGAGGAGGAACAGATTGAAGACGAGGATGAAATACATTGCATGGAAGATAAAGGCAGTGTTGCCTTCTTGACATTAACTGAATATGAAGATTCGTTGCTGCAGAAACAAGACAGTCAAAGGTGGGACAGAGAAGTTGTTCTGCAAATCGGTGGGCAGCAAAGATATAATTTGAGGTCTAATGCAAATAATGTCAAGGAGAATCTTATCCAAAGAAATGTTGTCCAAATAGTCACAGAATATCAGACAAAAGAGACCAGCAGTTGACCCAGTCATCCTCAAAGCACCAGTTCAAGAGGTAAGAGGCCTTGACAAGCCCCCTTCCCCTTTCAGTCTTGACGCAGAAGTTCAGAAATTAAAAATATATGTGCCTCTGTTAGAGCTTGTAAAGAGTGAAGTATTTAGAAAGCCTACCCTTGAAGCTCTTGAGCTGAAAGCCACACAAACCTCCACTGACTCAGTCAATTTGCAAAATGATAGACTTGCATTTGTGCTCAGCCCAATGACCAAACCTGCTGATAATAACTCTCCATCTTTCTATGTTTCCTTGACCATTCATGATAAAATTCTCCACAACTGCCTGCTAGACCCAGGGGCCAGCCACAATTTGACGCCAAAAGCTGTCATGGAAGAGTTAGGCCTTGATATCACTAGACCACATCATGATTTATTCGCTTTTGATTCAAGGAAAGTGAAATGTTTGGGACTGATAAAATATTTAGCCATTACCCTAACTCAGCTACCCATGAAGAGCATGGTGATGGACATAGTGGTGGCAGATGTCCCTCCTAAGTTTGGCATGTTGTTGTCCAGAGGATGGATCAAGAGACTAGGTGGTACATTACAGAATGATTTATCTTATGCCATTGTCCCAGTCTTTGGAGGAGAAAGCAGGAGACTTTACAGAGAAGCACAACTGGCATATATCATCAGTGATGAGAAGAACCCTACAAATCATCCCATTTATGCAGTGGACACTAATTTTGGAGCTTGTATACTCCAAATATAAGAATCCCAGAAGGCCTCATTGCAGATTAGAAAACCAATTGTTCAGGCCGATGAAGGGCAAGGAAGTCAGGTTTGGGAGATGTTCTTTGATGGAGCATGTTCCAGGGAGACTGTAGGAGCAGGGGTGGTGCTGATATCTCCAAAACAAGAAAGCACACAACTATCTTTTAAGTTGGCTTTTCAAGTGACAGACAACATAACAGAGTATGAGGCTCTGATATTGGGCTTGAATGCAACTAAAGATAGAGGAATCAAGAACATAAAGGTGTTTGGAGATGCTGATCTCATCATCCAGCAAGTAAATAAAACATTCCAAGCAAAGAACCCAAGGCTAAAGGCATACAGAGATGAGGTATGGAGAATCAGAGATTCTTTTGATTTTTTCTATATTTCATACATTCCTAGAGCCCAAAATCAGCTCGTTGATTCCCTTGTTGTGTCTGCTAGTCTATTTATCCCTCCAATGCCTCCCAGACTAGTCTATGATGTCCAAATGAAATACAAACCGTCCTTCCCTGATAATGTCCAGCATTGGAAGGTTTTTAATGATGATGATGAGATTAATAGGTTTCTGCAAGCCATTGATGAATTTTCTGAAATGCAAATTGACCAAGAAAATTAAGCCTTGGAAGAAATCCCCCAGTCTCAGCTTAGAAATAAAATTGGCAAAGATAGCATTGTCCAACTGCCCAGCAACCATATTCCTAAGGGTCTAATTCCTTTAGAAAGATTGTTTGACCAGAATGATGTGCCTTACAAGGTTGCCCAAAAAGAAGATCAATCTGCAGTCTGTAAGCACGATATAGGAAGTCCAAGTCAGCCTAGGTATATAAATTTGTCCACCAATCTATCTGTTGATCAAAGTTCTGAATACTGCAAATTAATGAAGCAATTTGCTGATGTGTTTTCCTGGGAGTATAGCAACCTGAAAACATGTGATAGGAATATAATCAAGCATAAAATCCCTCTGGAGAAAGATGTTGTTCCTTTCAAGCAGAAGCTGAGACCAATAAATCCCATGCTTCTTCCTTTGATTGAAAAAGAAATTAAAAAATTGATGACTGCCAAGATAATAGTTCCTCTCAGATATTCAAAATGGGTAGCCAACCTAGTAGTAGTGAGGAAGAAATGTGGAGAAATCAGACTTTGTGTCGATTTCAGAAATTTAAAAAAATGCTCCAAAAAAGACAACTATCCCCTACCCAAAATGGAGCATCTGCTACAAAAGGTCTCAATAGCCAGAGTGATGTCTTTCATAGATGGATTTTCAGACTTTAATCAAATTTCTGTACATCCAGATGATTAAGAGAAGACTACATTTACCACTCCTTGGGGCACTTTTATGTATGCCAAGATGCCTTTTGGACTCATGAATGTTGAAGCCACCTTTCCGAGAGCTATGGATATAGCATTTGTGGGAGAGAAGAACAAATTTTTCTTTATCTACCTTGATGATATAACAGTGTACTCCAGTAGCCATCATGACCACTTGCAACATTTGAAGAAAATGTTCCTGAAGTGCAAAAGGTTTGGCATCTCAATCAATCCTAAAAAATCACAATTTGTTTTAGAAGAAGGCAAGTTGTTAAGACATATTGTATCTGCTGCAGGTGTCTGAATTGACCCAGAAAGAGTAAAGGCCATACAGACTTTGTCTGTCCCGAGGTTGAAGAAGGATATCCAATCCTTTCTAGGCAAAATTAATTTTTTGAGGAGGTTTATACCGAATTTTGCAAAACTAGTGAAACATATTACCTCCATGTTGAGAAAGGGTCAGAGGTAAGATGGACTGATGCAGCAGGAAAATCATTTGATTCCATCAAAAAGGCTATAATGAAAGCTCCCACATTAATAAGTCTAGATTACAGCAAGGAGTTTCATGTATTATCATTTGCCTCTAAACATATTTTTGCAGCAATGTTGTTGCAGGCAGATGAAGAAGGTTCAGAACATCCAGTAGCATTTTTTAGTAAGACCTTGAGGGGTGTTGAACTGAGGTATGATATTATTGAGAAGCAAGCATATGCTCTTATCAAATCTTTAAAAGCTTTTAGAGTTTACATGCTACATTCCAAGATAATTGCATATGTGTCATCTGCTGCAATAAATTATATCCTAACACAACCTAATGTTGACGGAAGAAGGGCTAAATGGATTGCAAAATTAATTGAGTTTAATATAGAATTGAAGCCCACTAAACTGATCAGAGGTCAGGGTGTTGCCAAGTTGTTAGCCGAAGAAAATTTCAAAACTTTGGACATGAACCTTATGTGCTTGAATTCAGAAAATGGTCAAACAGAATAGGAAGCAATTGAACCAGAGAAAGAGCAATCAGTGGCAGAAAATCTAGCTTCTTGTGACTAGTATTCTAAAATAATTAAATTCTTGTTGAAGCTAGAAATCTCTCCGGACTTAAGTACAAGTCAAGCCAGAACAATTAAGCTAAGAGCAGCTAAATATTGCATTATTAAAAATTTGCTCTATTAGAGAGATCCATCTGGAATGCTTTTGAGGTGTTTGGACAAAAAATAGTCAATAGAAGCCATGCAGCAACTTCATTCCAGCATGTGTGGGGGACACCACTATTGGAAAACCACTGAACATAAAATTCTCAGAGTTGGGTTGTATTGGCCCTCCTTATTTTCTAATGTATTTTCATTTGTTAAAGCTTGTGATAGATGCCAAAGATTTGAAGGAAAACAGCAATTGAAGTCCCTGCCCTTAAAACCAATATTTGCAAAGGACCTTTTCAGCAGTGAGGCTTGGATTTCATTAGAGAAATAAATCCACATTCCAGTGGCCAGCACAGATGGATATTAGTAGCCACTGATTATTTTACCAAGTGGATTGAAGCGATCCCTACCAGAGAGTTTGATCATAATGTGCTCATGAAATTTTTAACAGAAAAGATCTTTACCAGGTTTGGTTGTCCACATAAATTAGTCACAGATAATGCAGCAGCCTTCAGAGCCAAAGAGTTGGTGGATATGTGTAATTCAATGGGCATTAAACTAATTCATTCCACCTCTTACTATCCTCAAGGAAATGGTTTAGCAGAATCCTCTAACAAAAATTTGATAAGAATAAATAAGAAGTTGTTGGATAACAACAAAAAGAATTGGGATTCCAAACTCAAATATGCACTTTGGGCTGATAGAGTGACCATTAAGAGATCCATAGGGAATTCTCCATTTAAGTTGGTGTACAGCACAGAGGCATTATTTCCAATTCAGCTTGTTCTCCCTATGGCAAAGTTCCTTCAATCAGAGAAGAATGAGGAAGAGGACATGGAAAAAAGAATCACAGATTTAGCAGAGGTGCATCATATCAGAGAAAAGTTGGTTGAAAAGGCTGCAGCACATCAGAAAAAGATCAAGGAAGATTTTGACAAGAAAACAAAAGTAGACAATTTTCAGGTTGGAGACTTGGTCCTGAAATGGGATGCACTAAAAGAAAAGAAAAGCAATCATGGAAAATTTGATGGATTTTGGACAGGGCCTTTCATCATTTCTCAGATTCAAGGGAACAACACCTTCATACTGGAAAGTATGGGAGGAGAAGCAATTTTTGATGGCCCAGTTGATAGGCGTTTTCTGAAAATTATGTGATATAAGTTCTTTGGCCTTAAAGGTTGTAAATATTTTGTTTCAGCGGTTTAGGTTTAGGTTTAGTCAGACTCCATACCCAATGGAATACTAGGCAAATTGTTTTGAGCTAGTTTTGTATGAAGGCATTGATCTGGAGGTTCTTGGGACCTCACAGGGAGGATCTCATCCCCAGAAGGAGCCAGTGTTAGCGCTGCTACATGCTTTAATATTTGATGGTCAAAGAATAGGTCCGATCATGCTTGTTGTGCTTTCAAAAGATTCGCAATGGTTCATTTCATCCTCCCCTTCATCCCCTTTATTCTCTTTTAAACCCCTTCATCTCTGATTTATTCCCAAAACCCTTTGTAAGCCCCTGTTCGGTCTAGCCCCTCAGCGCCGAAGTTTAAACCCATATGACCATATTCATGTAACCACATGCTGTTATTGTTTCTCTTCCCTGTCACATCACTCAAAACGTGTGCGTTAAGTCGGGGCCGTCCGATCCTCCACCCTGCGATCTGACGATGTCCGCAGCATCGCTCCTGTAAACCGCACATCCGTTAGTCAGTGGGGAAAGCAGTTTCCCCATCGTCCCGTCAACCACGCGTCTCATCCTTATTGCATTGCACCCGCCCTGTACCTTTACCACCCGTTCCCGTAAGCGATGCGGGGAAATTGCTTACTCCCCACATATATGTCGTCCACCAAATAACGTCCACATACCTTTCTCATGCGATTATCATTGGATCCGCTGCTCCCTAATCTGACGGCTCACATTTGTTTCCCCCTGCTTTCCCCGATAACTTTCCCCGATTCAATCTCTAACATCCATCTCTGTGATCCAACGGCCAATTCCCATTCTGTATCCTTCCCGACTATTCACGTCCTCAGCTATTTTTGATCCTGAAGGAAGAAGATGGTCAGCTACCTGTACCCGATGCAGTTACTCTCCAACAACTGCATTCAAGAGCATTATTGCCGAAGAAGAAAAGGACATTCCTCGAGCAGTTCACAGCATTAATCAGTTATGGATCGTTCTTTTATATAACATTTTACCTGCTCAGAAGGACAGCCAAGTACCAGAAAATGTCAAAGGCATTCATTCAAAACAGCAGATTGTGGCAGAGATCCTTATCAGATAGTTAAGGTGGTTGGTGGTCCATTATGACCCCTCCACACATAGGATAGTAGATATTTTTGTAATCAATCTCTATATATACCCAGAACTCAAAATGTAATAGGTCGATGAATGTTATTTTTTTGTAAGCTTCACCTTCTGGAGACTGTAACTACTGTGATACCTGCAGCGTCTGGTCTTCATTTTTAGCTAATGCAAGCTTATTTTGTTGTTAATTGCTCACTTTCCACTTCTTCTTTGTTCTAGGTTGTGCCTGTTATGCATTTTTCATTTGCTCTTGATGTTTAGCATTAGAGGGGTTGTTATCCCACCTCTGTGTTAGAATCTAGTTAGTATTATTGAAGGTGTATGCAGGTTTCTGTTGTTTATTACCAGAGAGCTGTCATCCTGTCTGTGCATCAGATAATAGATTTACAGACCTCTTTACTGGTTGCAGCTGGCCATCACATGGTCTTGTGCATCTGTTGGTGTGGTCAGTATTCTCCATCTTCACCTATTTCTCAAACTATGAGTAATTGGTGGTCTAAAGCCTTGTAGTCTGAGGGTGTTCACCCATGTATGGGGTTAAGCATAGTAGAAGTGGGTATCTGGCTTGAAATATGCAGCATTTCTTTCATTCATCCACCATATTTCCAACATTTTTGTTGAGTTGTAATGTTCCCGAGCATCTCTGATATACAATTTAAGAGAGTTTCTTGGGGTGATAACAAGTGGATCCTACTCTATACAAACAGTTGATTGGTAAACTGATATATTTGGTCAACACTCGACCAGATATATGTTTTTCAATTAACACTATGAGTCAGTTCATGTGTGAGCCCAGGAAAGTGCACTGGGTGGCTGCAAAACACATTCTTCGCTACTTGTAGGGGTTCGTGGTCTAGATTATAGACAGGGTAATGGAGTGAGACTGGAAAGGTACACGGATTCAAATTGGGCAAGTTGTGCTTCAGATAGGAAGAGTACATTCGGGTGTTGTTTTGGGTTCAGTTTGGCAGTTGTGTCGTGGATCAACCGAAAACAACAGTCAGTTGTATTGAGCTCCGCTGAGGCATAGTATATGGTTGCTAGTTTGGCTAGTTGTGAGGCCATATGGCTTCGCAACATGTTGTTTGGTCTATTTTCTTAGGCATTTAGACCTTCAGTAATTTACTGTGATAACCAGAGTTGCATAAAACTCACGAAGAATCCAGTGTTTCATGACAAGTCAAAGCATATTGAGATCAAGTATCACTTCATTAGAGACTATGTCCAAAAGGGAGTTGTCAAGCTTGAGTACATTTCCACAAATGAGTAGGTAGTGGACATTTTCACCAAAGCCTTACCACAGGCAAGCATGTCTACTTTAGAGACAAGATGGGAGTGGTGAGGAACACTTTCCTCGGTAAGAGGAAGTATTGAAATTTGGGTACCAGAGGACAAGTGGTTCCTAAGGCTTTGATCTTTGGCCTAGGGAAAAGTGTCCAAAGTTATTTGTACTTTTCTTCTAAAGTGACTTTATAAGTGGTAAAGTTACATTCTAATTTAAAAGTGACCTTATAAGTGGTAAAGTTACATTCTAATTTAAAGTTGACTTTATTAAAGTCAATGAAGAATGACTATGGAAATAAAAAGCTAAGTGGATCTTTATTTAAGTAGGTGACTTAAGAAATAGAAAGTGAAAATTAAATTTTCATCCCTAGATCTAAATGAATCTTAGCCATTAGATCTTAGGATAACTCAAAAGGTCATTTAGAGAGTAAAAGGAAAGGAGAAGAGAGAAAGATCAATTCATTATTTCATGAGCATTTGAGAGAAAGAGAAGAGAGAGCAAGGAGAAAATTTTGAGAAATGAGGAAGTGAAGAAGAGTAGCAAGAAGATATTTCAACAAATTTGGGTAGTAGAATTTATTGGCACGCATCCTAAGGCAAAAGTGTACAGCAAGAGAAAGGCACAAAAATCGAGGAAGAGGGACAACAGCAAGGGCACAAATTTCAAGACAAATTTGGGAGCAATTTTCAAGGAAGTTGTACTGTTGAAATCCATATGGTCTATACAACAAATTTTGGGCATGATTTTCGAGGCAGGGCGTACATCATTTAATTTTGTTTTATTTCTGGAAAATTTTTGTTTTGACTGTTTGATAAATTGGCACAATTTTGGAGGTGGAGTTCAAGCACGGAAATCGAGATAAGTTGTAATTTGTGGTTGCTGGAATTTTTACTGTGTATTTTAATTTCTCTGTAAAAGCATTTTCAGAAATAAAGAAGAGCTCTCAAACTCGTTTTCCCCAAGAGTTGTAGGGGGTTTTTCCAAGGTCACATTGACCAAAAATCACTGTGTTAATTTCTGTGTGGCTATCATTATTTTGTTCTGTTTTATTTCTGCAATTTCAGCAGTTGTGAAATCTCTAAATTTTTGTTTTCGGAAAATATTGTCATTTCCATATTTTAAAATTTTTATCATGCTTGGATTTAAAATTAAATGCATGGAGTGATAAGGAAAATTGATAACCGGACTGGGGGTGGAAATTTCTTCACTCTAAAGCTTACTAGATAAAAATGGTGTTGAGGTTTCATCTTTTTATGGGCTAGCTAGATTGGATAAATGTCACTTTGCATATTTGTTCAAAGCTTCTCTTAAAACATC
Source organism: Pinus taeda (assembly GCA_000404065.3). Classification (NCBI taxonomy): domain Eukaryota; kingdom Viridiplantae; phylum Streptophyta; class Pinopsida; order Pinales; family Pinaceae; genus Pinus; species Pinus taeda. The sequence goes on from APFE030325145.1 coordinate 13,766, forward strand.
AATTGTTAAAGTTATACAAATTTCTCAATTCTTCGCTAGAATGGTGGTTGAAGAAGAGAGTAGGGTTATTGTGAACGAGGTTATTTTCAATGAACTTTAGGTTGTGCTACACATTTTCCAAATAGACAAAAGTCCAAGGCTTAATGGTTGGGGTGTTGAATTCTATTTGGAACTCTTCAATATTCTAGGCCTCGATATATTAAGGGTTATTGAAGAATCTAGGAACGAGGGTCATATCTATTCATCCTTTAACTCAAACTTCATTGCCCTCATTCCAAAATCTAGTCAACCCCTCTCCTTCTTGGACTTTAGGCATATTTCCTTATGCAATGTTATTTACAATATTATAGCCAAGATTATTTTGTCTTAGCTCAAGCACATTCTTTCTATATAGATCTAACTAGAGCAGTTTACTTTTTTTCGAGGAGAGGAAAATTCATGGAGCGATTAGGGTGGCTTAGGAAGGCATACATAGCATTAAAGCACAAAATTTGAAGGGGCAGTCATCAAAATTGATTTACCTTGGCAGTTATCAAGGAACAATATTACCCTGTTAGGAGCTATGAAGATAAATACATAAAGTGGACCACGCTACGGCAGGGAAGGCACCAAGATGTGTCAGAGTTCACAAATGTTTTTCATACCCTACACACAAAATTGGGTATCAAGGATTATGGAAAGAATTTGGTACTCGAGTACCACAGCTACAATGGGAACCAAAAGAACCTCATTTCAACATAGGTCATGAAGCAATTGGGCCTATCGACAACAGCACATCCACAGTCGTACACCATCGAGTGGCTTCACCAAGGACGAGATCTTTGGGTCATCCAGCAGTGTCGCCTTCCCTACATCATCAAACCCTTCACAGATGAGCTATTGTGTGATGTTTCTCCTCATGAAGTTTGTGATATATTATTGGGACAACCATACTTGTGGAAGCGACATGTTATATATGAGTCTAGACCTCGCTCTGTGATTATTACTTTGGGCAATAAGTTGTACAGCATGCCGGAGGTAGTCCCATCTACCACCATCTCTTTGATCATTGCAAAGAAATGCAATAAGATCATTTCTCAGACTAAAAAAATTGTTTTCCTTATGATTCACCCTCAGGGAAAAAAGAAGGTTGTGGCCACGACTTCCAGACAAGGCTCCTCCACATAGCAGTAGCAAATGGGGGGTACATGGGCATTTTCACCTCACCTACAGGGGTACCTTTGCACTGTCAGGTCAAGCACTCCATTGATCTAACTCTGGGCGCATAACTACCCAATGGACTGATCTATCGATGCTCTGTTTTGGAAAACGATGAGATCAAGAGGAAGATTCAGCAGTTGTTGCAAAAAGGGCACATCAAGTCAAGCTCATCACCCTGTGGGAGCTTGATTGTATTGGTACAAAAGAAGGACAGAACCTGGAGACTCTGTATTGGCTATCGGGCACTGAACAAGATCACTGTCTGGAATAGATACCCAATCCCACGAATTGATGACCTTATGGACCATCTCAAGGGGGCCAAATATTTTAGCAAGATTCATTGAAGTGCGGTTATTACCGAGTCCCTATCGAACCCTCTGATGTGTGGTAGACTGCATTCAAATCCAATGAGGGACTTTTCAAAAGGTTGGTCATGTCTTTTGGGTTGGCGAATTCCCCTGCGATGTTATGAACTTAAAATCATAACAATTAAATAAAATATTTAAATATTATTTAAATAAATAAATTATTAATATAATCAATTAATTAGCAAATAATTAGTTAAATGAAGAGACATCAATCCCCAAGGGACATGTCTCTTTGATTAGGCATGGCAAGTCAACTCCTATTTAAGGAGCACCGCCTCAGCCTTGTAAGCATCATTCAAATTTTATCAATTAATAATTATATTACATTCATCAATCTGGGGTATTATTACAGGCTACAGCAATTTAGTAATTTGTTGTTAACAGTGGTATCAAAGGTTCTTTCAACTGGCAGGACCACACCCCCAATGGGCCATCAGCCCTGCAGGCCTTCTACATCAATTCGACTTTTCCTTGTCGTTGTGTTGACCCTCGTTGACTGTGTAATATCCCTCCTACACGTTCCTACACCTCTGCCTATGCATCATGTCCCCTTCCACCCGTCTTCCCACCCGTTGCCACACAACCACACATCATGCGTCCTCCTCTTCCATGGCCCACCCTATTCCCCCACGTCTGCAGCGATAGCGGATTCACCGTCTTAGCATGCAGACAAATCGAAGGCACAGGCTGGTGCGTGGCCATGCTATGTTGCAGAGTAAAGGTTAAAGACACCGTCAACATATTGACAGCGTGACCATTGGTTGTCTCTGCACCACCGCATAAGAAGACGACTACGTCACCAGATGTGACTGTTACATAGCAATTTGTCACCGTCCCTGTTACCCCTCTCCCACATCTTGGAGGACTCATTCCGAGACCTATAAGAAGTGACATGACCTGCAAACACTTGCATTTCATTCCCCTGAACATGAGCTTCATTTGCCTTGAAGACATCTCCTGCTTAAAAAACCTAAAAATAGCCCTTTTTCCATTGGCGCGGTTCCATAGTGTAGCCCTCGCGCCAATGGGGGAAATCCTCCAAAGAGAGTGCGCCAGTTTGCACTCTGTCATAGAGTCGCATGCGTGCCAACCATAATCAGTGGTGTTTTTTAACAAACAAACGGCAGAAGTTTTATCCTAACAAATTCCTGGACTGAATCTATCTTGAGTTGGGTGGTTTGGCTACAGATTTCCATAGAGAGGAAGTGGTTTGCCATCTCTCATGAAAGCATCTTTCATGATATGGCCAATCCCATGATTATTGTGGATGATCCCAACTCCCCATCCTCCATCTATAAAAGCTTGTCCATTTTCCTTGGCAAGCTAGTTCCAAAGATTAAGAATTGTCAAGTTTCCAAGAGCTTCATGCCGCAAGAGCCTTCCTGATTCCCATAAGGCCAAATCCAAATAAGGAGATTCTTGTCCAATAACCAAAGAGAGAGAGGCTTTTCCCTATTCCCAACAAGCTTTGCAAGACATGTGCTGCTGACTACCTAGCCAAAGGAGAATCTAGTGCCAGAACTTTGGTTGTATTCTTCTTTGATTATTATTAATAAACGACTATTGGTTATGGTTCCACTTGTTATCACTCAGGTTGTCCCTAAGCTCCTGAAGGGATACGGCCGAGGTAACCACAAACCAATCTTTGGATTGCAAATTCTAGCCCACCTGCAATCAGAGAGGGCTCTCTCTTAATGATTTAGCTTTATTGAGGCTGATTTTAGGCTAGTTTTTGAGTTCAAGGGTTTTGATTTTTTGTTTGGATGGAAGATAATTGTGAGGCAAATAATTCCAAGCAGAGAGGCAAGGGAAATTGTGCTAAGTTTCAAACCATTGGGCATGGAGTCATGGATTAAGGCTTGTTGTTGCATTTTCTTGGTCACAAGAGGATTATGGAGCGGGATAGCTACACATGAGACAATTACCAGCTTTCCAAAGAGATGGAATGATAATCAGTGATGAAGGGCAATCAAGAATATTTCACCAACTAACAGGGAGGAGAAGTGAATGAATGGTTATCTAGGAGCAGTTAAGAATTTCTAAACAAACATTCATTTGTGAAAGAAGTAGCGTAAACAAGATCATTTAAGTATACATGTTCATAACTATTCCTGATGAAAACATAGAGAAATTGCAGAAATTGAGCTTAGGGTGTAGCCAAGCAAATCCTAAACTATTCTTCTTTTCTGCAATTTAGATGGTGGATTGATGATAACATAAACATAAAAACTAAACAGAGTTAAAGAAACACTTATTGAACCATGTCAAAGCACAGGAATCCCATAGTCACTTCTCGACCAGTTAAACACAGCGGACAGTATCAGAATCCATGCTTTCAGTAGTCTTTGATTATAGAAAGTACCACATTTACAGTGCGAGTCTCTGCTCAAAAATATCGAACTAACAAAGAACAAACAAGCAACCAACCAACCCCTACTCCATTCTTCAGGATGGTATATATAAGCAAAATATCTAAAGTCATTTATTACAACCGACCTAAATAGGTCTGCAGGAAAAAGGCTTTCTAAACCTAACTTATGCTGGAATTAAATGTAATCAGGTCTTTTTGGGTTGCGCTAGTGGCAGCTGGATCAAAGATTAAGTTAATATGATGTCCTCTGTGGCTTGGTGCAGTGGTTCTGTCATAACTATGCATTGAGTTATGGTCCACTGATCTCCTGTGAGTTTAATGTGCAGTCATTTGTGCTAATGAGCTTTCAATGCATCCTCAATTGTTTCTTGACTTTCAGGGCTTTCCTTTTAATGCTGGATTTGCCTCGAGCCCTGAGAAAACCTCCTCTGATACGCTTCGCCGCTACTCTGATACTCTTTGACATGCTTTTTAGCTGCATATTTGATCTGATACTCTTTAACCTCTGATCTTGGTCTCTCTCTGTCTTCAAATACGCTTAAATTGGCAAAATCGGGCTTTTTCGGGCCTTTTCGGTGCAAAAAGGACCAAGGAATCAAAAGATTCCTTAAAGATTATCCAATATGGCTCATTTCCCGTAGCGATCCGCGATTATGTTTTTCATTCCGGAGCTCCGAAGCTCGACTTTCGCGCTTGCGCGTTTTTCCATTTTTTGCTGCTGACGTCAGCTGCAAAATGGATGACGTCAGTTGTGGGGTCCTCTGGTACGGATGTGACATCAGCATGTTGATGTCAGCAAGGTGACGTGGCAGTACGGCGGGGTGATGACGTGGCGGGACACAGTGGCAGGTGACGTGGGCCAGGCGCAGGCAAGAAGGGGTGAGGTGGAGCTGACGTGGCGGGATGACGTGGCACTCCTATTACATGGGGGGAAGGCGGTTTTGGCAGGGCATCAGACCGCTTTTGATACGGAAGCGGTTTTTGTCAGGGGTGGCCCGATGCAATGGGAATGCACCAGCTGTCCCGGTGTACGACGGTAAAACCGTCGGACATCGGGTGCTAACGTGCCCACACAAAAGGGCGCCCGATATGGATATCAGCCGTCGGATCTGGGAGAGGCGATAGGACGGTGGACGGGCGGAGAAGGTGCGCGAGGTTTAATGAAACAGCACACGCGTTAGTTTTTTAATTTTTCGCGGTGTGGGTGGGTTTAGACTTTAGGAAATGGGTTAATGGGTTTCGGCACTTGGTTTATACATTAATCAAAACCTAATAATTTTCAAAGAAAATGCGCGGGGGGGTTTGCCTTTGGAGAGGGTTTCTTTGTGTTTCGGAAGGGGTCCAAACACTAGGGAAGGGGAAATTTACATAGAGATGGGGGCTCTTACCAAGGTCCAGATGACCTAGTAATTCCCAAGGGATGTTTATGGTTATATTTCAACCAGGGGGAGGGGATATTTACATAGGGGAGTTATTAACATAGTTTTAATAGGGGGAAGAGAAATATATAGGGAGCTAAATAATAATGTCAGTAGTTAATATGAAAGTGACTAGAAAGCGCTAAGTTTCAGAGATCTTAGGCTGTGAAGGGAGATAGAACTTTGTAGAGAAAGTGTGGAGCCTCCTTGAGTAAAGCAGATCTTTACCAAGGCTAATGACATGGAAAATGATGAAACTAAGAGGTATCAAGTAGATCTTGACCTCTTTAGGGGAGGTTTAGTAAGTGATTTTAGGGAAGAGGAAGAAGAGGGAGTTAGTCATGCCTCGCTTGAAGTCCTTCAAATGGGAGCTGTCTGCTGACTGTGATGTGTATGAGTGTAACACTTGAAAATGTGGAATTAATCACAAATCAACCTTCTACAACCTCAAAATTACCTACCTAGCCTACTTACCTAACATTTTTTCTTCTTTTTGGTTTGGGTGCACTTGGACTTGCAGACCCAGCTTTTCAACTTTTTCTTTTGATGTCTTCCTATTCTACATCTACACTTATTTCTTCCAAGGGCCCAGATTAAGTAGTTGGGCTCCTTTGATTCTCTACATATCTAAGAATCTGCCAAGATTAAGTTGTTTGGATAGATTTTTCATTCTCTATATTCTAGAATAGTAAATTGAAACCTAGGGAGAGCAAGATTAGGCTGTTTGGACCTCCCTTTAGCTGAAAATTTGTACAAAAATGAAAAGACTCTTCAAAATTGGAATGCAGCAGATGAACTTGGAGTAGCATTCTCTCATGGCCTCTTTTTGGTGACTGTTAGCAAATATGGAGCATTGCAGCATGCAAAGTATGACATATTTGGCCTGTAAAAATGTCAATCATGAAATATGAGTAACCTGCTGCAACAGGAGGCTAACAATGGCTCTACTTGGGGATGGCTTTCTCCTTGTGAGAAGCCAAGAACAACAGGTCAGATTGCCTTGATCTTCTGTTGTTGCTGTGTATTGAAGATTTTTAGTGCTAACTATCGGATTGATTTGAACTTTTGGACCACACACAGCACTTTCCCTCTACTGATTTGTCAGTGAATTATGTAGCACCACCTGCTTTCTTCTGCGTGCTTCAACAGCTGGACTGTTACAAAATAAAATCAAAGTGTCAATATATACAAACATTTTATGTACAGAATATAACACCACCTGTTCTTTCTTTCAAAAGGGATCATTGTAATGTTTTATCATTCGGCCATTAACAGGGCCTTCTTCAGCTGTGCTACCATCCAAAGATTTGAGAAAATATGTGTTATTGCCTTGCACAACGTTGATAATGTATGGCCCTTTCCACAAAAAATCGAATTTTGAATGCTTGCCCTTGTCCTCTCTTCGTGAGTTCCATCTTAGAACTTTGCTGCCAACCCAGAAATCCTCTGCTTTAGATTTCTTATCAAACATCTTTTTGATCTTCTCTTGCAACATTTGAGCTCTGTCATACACTTGTTCTCTAGTTTGCTGAAGATGAATGGTTTGATTTACTCTTCTCTGCATGTCATTTGGTTCAGCCTGAATTTCCTACAACAGCTTGATAGTAGGAATGCCTAAAGAAGAGGGAAATTTGGCCTCCATGCCATATACTAGCTCATAAGGGCTCATCCCAATGGATTTTTTAGTTGAAAGTATGTATGCCCACAGAGCATTCATGAGCTTCCTATGCCAGTTCTTTTTGTTTTCCTCTAGCAGCTTCTTTATGATATTGATGAGGCTTTTGTTGGATGATTCGGCCAAGCCATTGCCTTGAGGGTAGTAGGCTATGGAGTGGCCCAAGGTAATACGGAATTTGTGGCAGAAATTGATAATCTTTTGGGATTTCAAGGCAGCAGCGTTGTCAGTGATAATATTTTAAGGGCAGCCAAATCTGGAAAGGATATTGCTCTCAAGGAATTGGATAATGGTGGAGTCATTGGCTTGTCTGCATGGGATGGATTCAATCCACTTAGTGAAATAATCAGTGGCTGTTAAAATCGACTTTTGCTGGCCTGAGGAGGAGGGATGAATTTCTCTAATGAAGTCGAGACCCCATTGTTGAAAAGGCTTTTCGGTTGAAATGGGCTTAAGGGGAAAATGCAGTAATTTTCTTTTCCATTCAAAGTTTTGGCATTTGTGACATGAAACAACAAATTTCTTGACATCTACAAAAAGAGGGCCAATAATAACCAGCCCTTAAAATCTTGTCAGCAGTGGAGTTCTAGTATAAGTGTCCTCCACAGTCCCTTGCATGGAATTATTTCATGATGTTGTTAGTTTCATTCACAGTCAAACAATTAAGCAATATTCCTTCATGATTTTTCCAAAACAAAGCACCATCTATGACACAAAACTTTGATGATTTCATCCTTAAAAATCTTTTCTTGGTCCTGGACAATCTTGGGGGAGCACACAGGTTTATCAATACAAAGAAAATATCAGCATACCATGGGGATTGTAAAAAGGTTTCACTAATCTGTGGAGTCGCCAGCTCCGGTTCATTGTCAAGTTGATTAATGTCTAAGTCTTGGAAATTTGTTTCAGACATTATTTTGGCTAAACCTTGTCCTTTTATCAGCTTGGCAGGTTTTATCTCAATGTCATATTCACGAATGTTGGCAATCCATTTTCCTCTTTTGCCTTCTAGTCCCTCTTGAGTTAATATATCTTTTACAACGGAGTTTGGGACATAGGCAATCACGTGGGAGTGTAAGATGTAAATTCTAAAATCTTTGATGGCCTTAACCAGGGCATAAGCCTGCTTTTCCATAATCTGATATTTCAAGGGTGCATCTCTTAAAGCTTGGCTGAAGAAAGCAATTGGCTTTTCATTACCTTGATCATCTTTTTGCAAAAGGACAGTGGCTATGGTGTGTTCAGATGCAAAAGAAAAAATGATAAAATCTTTGTCGAATTGCGGACTGGTGAGGACAGGCGTTTGAGTCAAGGCAGTTTTGATACTCTCAAAAGCTTTCTTGGTTTCAAGAGACCATCTTACCTTGGCATCTTTTTTTAACATATTGCTGAATAGCCTTATTAGCTCAGCTAGGTTCGGGATAAATCTCCTTAGGAAATTGATCTTTCCCAAGAATGCTTGCAGCTCTTTTATATTTCTTGGATATGGGATTTGGAGGATAGCTTCAATTCTTTCAGGGTCAATTCTAATCCCATCTTTTGATATGATGTGGCCTAGGAGCTTGCCCTCCTCAAGGGAAAACAGGGACTTCTTAGGATTCAAGGAAATGCCATATTTCCTACATGTGATGAAAATTTGACTTAGATGTTTAAGGTGCTCTTGGTCAGATTTGGAGAAAGGGGTTAGGTCATCTAGGTATACAACAAGGAAATCATGTATCTCCTTGGAAAATGAAATATCCATTGCCCTTTGAAAGGTAGCACCAGCGTTTTTCAACCCGAAAGGCATTTTAACATACTTAAATGTTCCCCACGGTGTGGTAAAGGCTGTCTTGTCTTGGTCATCTGGGTGAACAAGTATCTGATTAAATCCTGAAAATCCATCTAGTAAAGAAATCCTAGAGGATCCCACTACTCTTTGTAAGATATGGTCCATTTTAGGCAAAGGGTAGTGGTCTTTTAGAGAGACCTGGTTTAAATTTCTCAAGTCTACACACAGTCTTATCTCTCCTGATTTTTTCCTTGTGGGAACTAAGTTAGATACCCATTCAGAGA